>JBANCZ010002476.1:0-15647 GCA_037040025.1 Sphaerogastrella javana | reverse complement strand
GTCCCGCACAATCTGAAGACTCTGGCCTGGCACCGGAACGGGGCACTACCTATGCCACAATCACACTGCCCCGCAACGCCCTACATCTAGCCATTAACTTTGCAGGTAAGCATACAAATTCGAATATTCAACCCATAAAACAACCCACATATGTACATATGGTAATGGTATAATATATGTTTATGAGGGCAATCCTATCACTGCAAAATATTTGAAATCGATTAAAATTTGTTCATTTTTCAACTAAAGCAACAATTGGTAGTCAGCGAAAATTGTATGTACATCTAAATAAAGCAAAAAAAAAAAAATGAACCCGCATATATAGACGCGTAATTCGATAGTTGAGTTAATAACTTTGTGAATAGTTCTTGTTAATTTTTGACAGCTGTCAGATAGAGTTAACATTGATTGAAAGATCTTTAAATAATCATAATTATCATAATCAATTTGTCGGCCGTTCAAGGGTTGTTGCGGAAGTACACTACAACAAAATTGGATGATATATCAAATAGCATTGAGATGGTAATAGCAACACTCTCTATTAAATACGTTCAGATTAGCAGGGGAGTAAGACAATAGAGCAATTGAAACAGTTAAAGAGAGAGGGTAGCATAATAAATGTTGAAGAGTGAAGTAAACAGAGGGCCGTAACAGCTCTATGGAATAACAGTAACAGAGAAGTTGTAATGTTTACAGAGACTTAATTGAATAATGGTTTTATGTTTTAACAGATAATCAAATAACATACTGGTAAGGCTGCTATAGAATAACATTGTGTTCAAATGACAGTAACAGTTCGTTTAACATTGTGAAAGATTAACAGAGAAATGTAAAATAACAGACAGTACCAATAAAAGACAGTACCAATCCTTGAAATGAAGACTGTGACAGTATAATGTTACTACAACAGCCTAACAGTCTTAACAGCCTAATAGTATAATTAGAGTATAACATTGGGATAGATTAACGAGTTCTGTAAACTAATAGATCTTCAATATGAAGACAGTAACAGAGCGTAGCAGCCATATAGTATAATTTAAGTATAACATTGGGATAGATTAACAGAGTTATGTAATCTAACAGACTTTAGAAGCAGATCTTCGATATGAAGACTGTAACAGAGCGTAACAGCCTGAGTATAACAGAGCAACCGGACAAGATTAGGAAGATAGGAATTAACAGTAGCTGTTAGGTGGCATTTACAGCACAGCCTGACAGTATAATGTGCACATGAGAACCGTCATATTTACATAGGGTTTTTTTATGATTTGCTGCTGACTTTGATATTTTGCAGAATAGAACCGTTGAGGCATGTGGCAGTGCAAGTGGTAATGGTAATGGTTTAGCACTGTGTTAAATTTGTGCCTAGCGTGTGTGAGTGTGTGTGAATGTGTGTGTGAGTGTGTGTAAGTGTGTGTGAGTATGTGTATGAGTGTGTGTGTATTTTGTTTCTTTTGGGGTTACGTCTGCTATACATTTGCGGTCTGTCTGTCTTGATCTCCAGCCAAAGTGGGCCGATACGATTCGAATGCGGAACGCGTCCATGTCGATAACGACGGCGAATGCTTTCGTTGACGCTGCGGTCGTCGTCGTCGTCGTCGTTGCCGCCGCTGCCAAAATAAATCATCATTTCAATCTCTGTGTCACCCTCTTTTGGCCGCTCTGCCGCTGCTGTGAGGGGTGGGCGGTGCGAGTCTGTCGACTCGCCAGACATTATAATACATATTTTTTCGTCTGCATTCAAATTTGTTGTCAGTATAAAGTCTACAATTTTTATTTTATTTCGTTTCCCTGACTAATCTCGACACATTGCCGCAACGGCAATGAGAGAACGAGAACGAGTACCAGAACGAGAGCGAGAGCAAGACCGGGAACCCGAACACATTCGACACGGCCTAACGTCAGAGCGAGAAAGATGAACAATGAGAAAGAGAGTATGAGAGTAAGAGGGCTTAGCATCTAGCATCTTGTCAGAGCCGGACTAAAGTCCAGAGTTCCAGGCGATGCCGGCTGACGTAAGCATCTGCATTTACCACTGCGACAATGATGTCTAATGTCTAACGTCTAACGTCTTCAGCTGAAGCAGCATGGGCGGCAGCAGGCGCCTGGGTAGGCGTGGCAAAATCTTTGGCTGGCAATTTGCCAGGCCCGGACACATTCACTTGCTGCGGCTGCCCTCTGTGCGTAGTTTGTCATAATAAAAACAACTCGAATCTTCGCCTTCTGCTTTTTAGCATATATTTATTTACGAGTTGTTGTTGTTTATGTTTATGTTGTTGTAGCGGTTGTTGTTGTTGTTGTTGTTGTTAGTTGTTGTTAGTTGTTTGGCCAAAAAGGCGCGACAGTGTGGTATGATGAGCCGCTGACAGAAATCGAAATGGAGACCAAGGCAACACTTGCAAAATGTGACCAGCACCAACTAATGAACAAAAACCTCCACAGACGGTCGACTGTTCCGCCTTACACAGAACCCCAAGGAAAACCCGGAAAATATAAAATAACACTAATCAAAGTGTTTACTATAGGGCAGACTGTGAAGGTAATTGGAAAGAGATGATTTTGTGTAGAAATTACTGACTGCATCTAATGTAGTATTTATTCATACAATACCTTGATTTTAAAAGCGTATACTTTGTCATATATTACATCTAGAAGCACCCCATGTCGAACTTTAAACTGAGTTGGTGTTTTCAGATGAGTTGGTTGAGAAAAGAACTCAGATGGCACAAGGCGGTAGGGGGCGTATTGATGTATCCAAGAACTAAAGTGCAATTAGATTGGTGTTAAGCAAACAAATTGATTGATCGAGATGAAAACCGAAAGTAAATTTCTCACACATTTCCAATTTGCAGAGCGCAATGATCTATCCTATCCACCTGTTATCGGTGCCCTCAATCCTGTGGGTCATGCGGCTGATTTTTTGGCGCCGGGCGATCGATTGCATCAGATCGATGGTATATCGACGATTGGATTAAGCAACCAGAAGATTATGAATATGCTGTGTGCGAATGGAGCAGACACAGGTCCGGCCATAGTGGAGATTGAGTACTCGCTACCCGAATGCAGTAAGTTTTGAATGAATTCGAACGATACTATATGCACATATATACACATATATTTATGAATCTGTGTTGTGTTTGCTTTGGTTTTATGTTGCAGCAGTTTCCCAAAATAGTCTGTATGTTACCTCGAAACTGGCACAAATCACCGTGGAACGGGAGAGCGGTTGCTTGGGCTTGACACTGCGTGGAGGAGCTGATTATCCGCTGATCGTGACCCATGTGCGATTGCATGGCCCTGTCTATAAGACGGGACGCATCAAGCCCGGCGATCGTCTGTTGCGTGTCGATAATGTAAGTAATGCTCTCAATGGTATATATTATATATATAGAATATTTGCTGATCGAAGACACCTGACAAATGCGACGAATGTGACAAATGCAAAAGAAAACGTTGACACTTGCTTCCGTTGCATCATTTCCGTGTCCGCTACATGCTCAAAATTCCCCGTATTCTCTATGCTCGATTTTAGATCTCACTCATCGGCAAAACACTTGCCGAGGCACAGCAGATCATTAAATGCGGCCACGTTTCCGGCTATACCAATCTAACCATCGAGTACGATGTCTCTGTCGTCCAGAGCGTTGAGTTCTCCATGGGGCCGCTGCTCATTGAGATCGAGCGACCCATGAACGACAAACTGGGACTAGTACTCTGCAACTATACCAGTTCCATGAGCAGCTCTAGCGCCACCACAGCCAGCACCGACAAAATAGACGAGATCACCCCATCGTGCATCTATATTGCCAGCATACTACCCGCCAGTATAGCCGATCGGTGAGTATTCATTTCGTATAATATTGAAGATTTTATATGAACGATACTAATTGGAACTATGCATATATATAATGGCAGCATATCTTTATGATCTCGATCAAGTAAAAACCCTACTGTCTGAAGTGACGTTTATAAAATAGTATTACTTAGGGTAACCCATGGAAAATATATACTATTCGTTCACATATTTACACATTCACACACTGCGAGTGTTACCTTTTGAATATATGATTTAAGGAATCGTGCCGTTATATAAATTAGGCGATTGACGTTCAATTTTTGGCATAAACGTAATAAACATGTTAAGTTCCATATATGACAGTATACAAAATCTGATCGTTACATTACGGTACGTATCTTTTTGTTGTATTTTCGCAGCTGTGGTGCCTTATCAGTTGGTGATCAGGTGCTCTCCATCGACGACACAATGATCGAGCATTCGGCCTACAGTCCCGACGAGGTGATGACCATATTGGACACCAGCACAGGAAGGGGATACACGCAAATGCAGATAATGCCAGCGCATGCACTCGCGCGACGTGGTGAGTTGTATGAACACTACTCACTCTATACTCCATTATCCATACCCTCTGCATTCCCTACTCCACACACTCTGCATTATATTATTGTATTTGGTTTTTGGCTATCGAAGCGAAGCAATCGCTTTGGCCGCAGCTTCGATTTTGGCTGCTTGGGAAACGCATAGCATTTCCAAGGCGAGAGCGACCAAAGATGGCGCCTTGAAGGTCTCGCCGCGTGGGCGTTTTGCTAATGAACTGTTGGTCGATCTACAGCTAAAAACAATACGCTCCCAATTAGCGAGGGCTACTCTTAAAGTTACGCCGTTTTTAAATAATTTATACGTTTATTCTGTTTTTTCTTTATACTTTATCTATTGTTTGCATTATGAATACTGCACAAGGTCGTGTCAAGACTCACAAGATCATATTATCATTGAGCTATGAATTAGTCGACAAACAGTTCTTTACAGTGTTTATATTTTGAAAAAATTTGCGGAAAACTCTCGTTTACACCCTCGTCCGCTCGTCTGAGCATGAATGCCAATCAATTTGAGTTTGAGTGCTACCCAAAAGACGAATAATTCGTTTGTCTTTGGGGGCGACAGTCAGCCCACAGTTGGAGTTCTATCAGCTACAGCTTCATCAGTTCCAGGCACAGCTGCCGTAAATTCTATAGCCAAAAGATCGACAGGAGAATAAACAAGCCAAACGGAGGCGCCCCACTCACTGTTCACACTCACACTCACATTAATACTCAATGGACTAAGCTCTGGATTAGCTGCAGTCAAAGTGGCCGCTGTGGCCCCAGTGAACCATATGAAGCATTTGCCGCACATGGCCATCAGATGGCAGTCTGAGCAATAGAGGAGGAACTCCAAGTGAGGGATAGTAGGGCGCAGTGGGAAGAGCTACAGTGTTAAAAGCTTTTTGGCCAAGTTTGGGCAGACACCCACACTGATACAGAGGCAGAAGCGTGGCCGTAAATAGCGTGCAGCCGCGATAGTGTTGTGGCGACAGCTGGGCACAGAGGGGCACCCAAAAATAGATGAACCGAACCGTCATTTAATGGGCATCTGCTGCTCTATCTCTCCCTCTCTTTCTGACGTTGCAGGTCACACGGCGTTGGGCAGTCCAAAGTATAGCTTCAGCACACTGGAGTCGCGCAAGTCGGCGGGTCGACAGCGTCAGCGTTTTGTGCGCAAGAGCTCCCTGCCGCTGGAGACAAACGGAGCAGCGGGTGCTGCAGCAGCAGCAGCTGTAGCCAATGGCAACAGTTCCAACCCTGCTAGCAGCAGTAATAATTCGAGCAATAGCAACAATCCCAGTTTGGGCCCATGCCGCGCTGAGAGCTTCCCGGTATTGCTGGACTGCAGTCAGGGTGCGGGCATTGTATTGGGCACAGCGAGCAGTTGCGGTCGTGCCGTGAGCATTGCCCAGATCATGCCGGACTCGGTGGCGGATCGCAGCGGTTGCATACAGCCGGGTGATCGCATTGTGGCCATCAATAAGATGTACAGTTTGGAGGCGGCGGCCATGCGACAGCTGCTTGAGGGACGTAGTGGTAGTGGCAATGCAGCCAATTGGCTGGAGCTGGAGGTAGAGTTTGATATGCCAGATGCAGTTGTGCCATCCAGTGGAGTGTTTAATGTGAAAGTGCTGCGCGCCGGCAAATCTGGCCTGGGACTGAGTGTGAGTGGCTCGAGCCATGCGGGCTTGGTCATATCCGACGTGAAGATGGGCAGTCCAGCTCATCGCTGTGGTTCGTTGCGACCCGGCGATATACTACTCGCAGTGGATCAACACCCTGTGCAGCATTTTAATGTCGATGCTCTTCTCAAGGAATTGCCCACGAGCAACACCTGCACTGACTATACCACGCTCACCATTAAGCGTGTGGTGCTGCCCGATTTTCTGCCCAGCCCCATCTATAGCAACTGCAGTGTCTCGGTACATCCGGACTCGGAGCTCTATAGCAGCGCCTACGTGGCTTCCAAGTATGCCGAGGTCAAGTACAACGACTGCATTTCGCTCAAATCCAGTACGCCACAGCCGGACTACTTCCGTGCGCCCAGCCTCGATGATACGGGCAGCCTGCAATCAGTACAGATGCGCCACCCTCACGCCCCAGCCTGGTCCACAGCCGGCAATAGCCGGTCTTTTGCCACAGTGCCAAATACACAAAGCCTAACCACCGAACTTCCCGAGGAAGATGACGAACACGAGCAGGAACCTGGCGAACACGACTCACATCACTTCGGCGGCTACGAGCTCAATCGATACGCCAGGTATGTAACTCAGAAATCGTATGTTCTTCGATATGTACTATATTCTCTATCGATCCGCAGCGTCGACTGTACTGCTCTGCCGCCGCCAATGGAGAGCAAGGTCTATGGGTCCGCGGCCAGTTCCAGCAGCAAGAGTAGCGGTAGCAGCCTACATCAGATCATTTTCACGGTGCGCCTGGAGCCAAAGGGCGGACTGCTGGGAATTACGCTTGCCGGAAGCGAGGATATAACCAAACCCATTACCATAAGCGGCCTTGTAGAGGGTAAGTATTCAATTATGATTCTCCAATTATCTGTCTCTAAATCGGTCTCTCTCTCTCTCTCTCTTTCTCTCTCTATGCTTAGGCGGCATTGCACATAAGAATGGGCAGATAAATGTCGGGGATCAACTACTGGCCATTGATGAGCACTCGGTGCAGGGCATGCCGTTATCGCATGCCACTAGCCTGCTGCACAATCTCGGCGATCTGGTCGATCTGAAAATACTCCGTAGCCATGATATAACCAGTGTGAATACCACTGGACTGCCACAGGCGCAGGCCATCTATGCCAAGGTGCAGCGACGTCCGCGCAGTCCCTCGGCTGCGACGGACATCAGTCACAGTAACACCAACATTAACAACATCAGCAAAAACAATGCCACAGGTCCTGGCAGGGATCAACAGCAGCAACATCAACAACAGCAGCAACAGCAGCAGCGCATCTTTCATGTCACACTCTACAAGGATAAGGTATACGATGACTATGGATTCTCCGTTTCGGATGGTCTCTATGAGCGCGGCGTCTTTATCAATCGCATACGGAGCGGCGGTCCGGCCGACATGTGCGGTCAGCTGAAGCCCTTCGATCGCATAATGCAGGTTAGTGTAGCTATTATAAACTATTGAATAGATTAATATTAAATCCCTCTAAATATGTTCATATTCGTAGGTGAACGAGATGAAGACTCAGGATTTTGATTGCTGCCTCACTGTGCCATTGATTGCAGCCGCTGGCGATAAGATCGAGTTGATAATGCAACGGAGCGAGTGAACCGATCGTTTAACTCTTTTACTATATAAATACAATATATTTAATACAATATTTTTCGCTACTTTATTTTTTTTTTATAATATTTAACTAGTTGTAGTATAAGTCTTAGTGCTAAGTGCCATTTTGTATCTAACTAATGAAACCCATAGACCATAAGGTTTATGCATAATCTGTAATGCCCCAACTGCTGTCCTTTAAACATATATGCCTTAAGTAAATATAATTTTAACGACAATAAGTTCTATGCAATCAATCCAAGTGCCTGCAGTTCTTTCCCACCTTTTCATAACCAAAAACGAAAAAAAAAACAATATCTTAATTTACATTTAGCAACCCTAAGGAACTATACAATAACTATAAATTTTTTTTGTTTTTTATTCTATCTTATACGATATATAATAAAAGAGTCTTAAAATAAATTTGAACTTATCCATAAACCTGTGTTAATTTTTAATTATATTATATTTTAAGAAACGAAAACATTTTAATAGGAATTTGTATATTAACTTTTGGGATTTCGTTTGCATATTATGTTTCTACCCGGAACCCTATGGAATGTGATTTATATTTAGCTTATTTGTAGTTGAATATTGTTTTGTTACAGCATTAAGCAAATGTACATACGTATGTAATCTATACATCACTTGTTACATAGATGGTTACGTGTTATTCCACAATCATATTGCACTTTGAGATCAACAACAAAACGGTGCGCAAATGTTATACGCAGAAAAGTTCCCCGACGTCAATGCCCTGTTGCTACTTACCTAGCACCGCCCCGCACCGCTCCGCCCTAGACCATTCACTCCATCTCTCTTTCTATCTCTCTCTCTCTCTCACTCTCCCTTTGAGGTTGTCTCTGTCTGCGTCTGCTGCAGTGCTTATCGTTGGGGCTGTGGTAAACACAAATTTAATAAACAAAAAACATTAAATATGCATTAATTTATTATTTTAATGGCAAAACAAAAATAGTATTTCTATACCCTTTAATTACAGAACTTAAGGATATGCTTCTTCCATAATATATTATTTTTATAATCTCTAAAGAATTCACAATACAAATTTTAATAATCCTAGACAGAAATTAGAATACTTTACATCTTTGATTAATGAATTTTACAATAGTATATAAACCTATAAAGATCTCGAACATATTTTACATTTGATCGTTAAAATACTTGGCTAGCAATTCTTAAAGCTTGACTTTAAATGCTAAAATTAATCATAATTATGCGAACTATTCACATTAAATTCAAGTATGAAGCGCGTGCGGATTATTCATGATGATAAGAAACTATAACTATATAATACATATATTTAAATTTTGATTTTAAAAACTATTTTTAGTATGAGAATAGTTTCGTTTTTGAATGTGTCAAGGGACCTTCTACGTTTTGGCATTAGATCATCGAAAGATCTGGGTTAGTAAAGTAAGTTTGCTACTGCTGATAGAACATGAAACAAATTTAATATTTTATGGCAGTTTCCTTAAGATTAATGTTAAAATATAAGACTTTAAATAGTATCAATATTTCAAAATGATTTTGAGATCTTATGTTGTACCACTCAATTGAAAAACTTGTATAATGCATATATTTATTAGAATTTATGTAGTTAGAATCTCGGCAACTGCAGAAATTAAACAGAGTATTTCATAGTCGAGCACTTATGTATTGCTTTAAGGATGCCCTAGAAATGATATCTATATTAGATGCACTCAAAAAATTATTCCCCACCTGTTAAAAACAAACAAGTGAAACTATTATGTGATAGACGGATTGTTTGTGCAATTTGAGACATAATGCAAACAGTTGTAGAAAGAGTGAGACAAAAACAAAGAGACCAATTGAGAGCAAGAGAGACAGAAAGAGAAAGAGAGGGAGAGAGGGAGAGAGGACATCGATGGGCTTGTCGTAAACAAAAACAACAGACAGACAGAACTGAGAATACAGAGAATTGAATCGAAGGCGAGAGACATTATGATGATAAGAATACCCGGCGAGCTGGTATATTCTGGTTGATCTATAGACAATCTGTTCGATTCCAAGCAACACTGGCTCAACCATTGACGTCAATGGCTCAACGAAATCCTGGTGGAAAAGTCAAACAACTAGCCAACCGGTAAACACCTTTGCCTATGGACTTTGCCCAGCTTTCGAATCGGAATACGATTCTGATTCCGATTCCGATTTCAATTCGTATGCCGATGACAACGCCGACTTTGAGTGCGAACGCGAAAGCGAATCAGAAATAGCAATAGAGAGAATCGAATTTCGTGCCCGTAACGGAACCAGACTAACCATTGATAACACCGGGACTCTCCCCTCGCCCAGACATTGACATCAACTGCAGTGCTCGCCCCCCAGCAATTGGGTGCTTGACACACTTCCAGAGCTGCTGATTGCGAGGATGATAGGCTCTCACTCAACAGTCGTACAGTTAGGTCGAACCCCCTTAATGCACAGACATACCTAGCTGTATATAGGTATATATATATATATAGATTTACACTATATATTAACTCTGATTGTGGGCTTATCTAAGCATTTCTAATTATAATTATAAGCTGCTCTTTGTCTTACACTGAGTAGACCCTTAGTCTTCGTTTGTTTTCTCTCAGCTTAGAGTAGAAATATAAGCACATGTATATTGTGATCTGTTGTAGTATGCCTGACTAGCAGATGCCCTGTAATACTACCTAAACAATTATTTCGCTTAAGTAAGCTTAGAATTTAGGTCATATTTCTTTAAACATTTCGGAATGAAGCTGATGCTCTTAAGCTGCTTATTTGGGAATAATACAATTCATTTTTATTAGAATTTTTACATATTATTTCTTATTGTAATGCTATCTGATAATATCGATATCTGAGGGTTTTCTGATTAAAATCGATATGTTTTTTAATCGATTGTATTGCTTGCTAATGTTTTTTAAGTAATTCGTAAATTGATGATTGTTTACTTTTACAAAATCGCTATTGAAATATTAGATATACTCTATAAAAACAATTAGATCTATTACCACCTGCTTAACACACACATTCACATATCAACAATATGCCCAAGTGATGCCTGTGTGTGACAGGTGTAGGGTACACAAACAAAGCGCGAAATGGAAAAGCACATCGGTGATCAGAGATCAGAAAACCGAAATGAGTTTGTGCTCGGTGTCGGTGCCACGACTTTGATCTTCGACTGGGCTTATCATGTGGAAGCGCACCAAGAGAGTTAAGGCTTGTACTTTGCATCCGATCAAGCTGTAATTGAATGCACTGAGAGAAATGCCAACATTATGAGCGGGTTGTGTGGAACGGGCGGGTAGATGCCTTATCTGCCAGGGCCGACGGCCCCCGTGCACACAAGCAGCAGCGAAGCCCCTGCCGCTAAGCCATTGAGCCGAAGCTCAGCCGAAGCATTCGCTCGATCGATGGATGGACATAAAAATTGCGTGGATCGCAGCTGATCGGCTCAGTGCTGTGACGGTCGTCGAACGTGACAGACACAGAAACAGAAACAGAAACAGAAACAGAAAGAGCGAAAAGCGCTAAAGTTGTAGCTTAAGAAAAGCGAACGAGCGTTAAGTGAACGAGAGAGGAAAGTGAACAAGCAAGGAAAGAGAACGGATTGATAAAGCGTGAAAACGTGCAAAGTTTAAGCACACGTACTAATACTTCGCAGAGACACTAAGAAATCGCAATCGAAAATCAAAAGAACAGACAAACGAAGTGGACAGACATCGAGTGGACAAGTGAATAGATAGATAGAAACAAGCCACAGAGACAGCTGTGCGATAAGATTAAACGGGCTAACTAAACTTAATTAAAATCCAACAAGTATATAACCCTTTCGGTTTTTTTTTTTCGTCATCTATAAAACGTACCATATCGTATCAAAAACTTTAAAAAGTGCAACGGCAACAGCAACAGTTTTCATTTGGTCTTAGTTCCTGCCTAAAATGTAGATGGTCTACATCGGTTGGCAGCTACAGACAGTGTTAAGTGAATAACTACAACTACAGCATAAACAACAAGGAGTACACACAGTAGAACAAGATGTATGTGGCCAACACCACTGGCGGCCTCATGCTGCAGACCATGCTCTATTTGGCTAATCAGACCAGCCGGGCGGCAGTTAACACAGTAATCAATACGCCACCGGTGCCCATAAGTGGTGAGTTACAGCTACTACTTGCACTCGATACGGTGGCAGCAAGACCCAAATCACTCCAACTACCCATAGAAGTGAACAAAACAGATGTCATACTTGTCTTGGAGCCTGCTCAAGCTTAAAGCATAGTCTTTGACATAAATGTAATCTCAAAGTTTAATTCGGGAGTGTAGAGATCGGTAGTACAAATTCATATTCATATAATCTTTTGCATATAAAATATTTTGGAGTTTCCGTTATGTTGTACCTGCAATCAGACAATTTGAAAGTTTTTCTGTAGCATGAGACTCAAGATTTTGGGCTCGAGACTTGTCAGACTCGGCATCGTCTTAGATTTCAGATCTCAGATCTGAGATCGTCTTCAAGTGGTCGATTGTGTAAACAGATTCTGGTTTCAATGGTTCATTCAACCTATGTTGGCTTTGGATATGCTTTAAGGGAAAGTGTAGTCATAGGTATTGTCGTAAGTATAGTGATTGGTATAGTCATAGTCGTCATAGATCGTTCCATAGTAAAACAAACTAAACCAACAATAGAAAATCAGAACAACAAATATTTGCAATTGGATACGCGTCGTATCGTTCGATTGCCTAGAGCACAATACACGCCTATCTAATAGAAAACTTCCGATATGCATATTTTATAAATAAGACTACAGTGCGCTATCAATCGATAAGAAAGGCCATAATAATAACAATAATAACAACACCAACAACAATGACGGCATTGGTCAGCCGAGCGGAAGAAGACCGAAGACCGTAGACAGAAGACTTCAATGAATCGTTTTGCCACGCTACATTGATTCTTCACCATGAAGGCTATCGATCTATACATTTATAGAAATTAGTTCTCCTTCTTAGATACCACAAATGCTTATTATTACCATATAAATATTGTTACCATGTCGATTGCTCTCAATTCTATATAAAATGGAGCCTTCTTTAAAAAGAGGAAACGAAATAATATTACATGGTGTTAGCACCATGAAATGTTTCAGCTATTTAGCTGTTAAGCAAATTAAAAGTCTGAAGTCTATAAAGTTTCGTGAATCATGTATGTCCCACAGATTTAGACAAATGTTAAGGTTAGTTATGGAAAACTATAGGGTTTAGTAGACATTATAGAGCTATAATTACCAAGGCGGTTCTACTGATCATTCTGGTAAATCCTACTATTACTCAAAAAAGAAATCTCAGGAAATTCAAACCCGAACAAAACTATTAAGTTTACTACATATACGATATTTCTGAAAATGACACAATCATGAGTTTTTCTACATCAGTTAATGGAGCATTTTTACGTTTCTTTTTTAGATATCAACGAAGTGAAATGTTTCGGTGTATATGGCTGCTTCCCGCTTAACGGACCCTGGAACACAGTGACCCGAACGATCAGCGTACATCCGCAGAAACCGTCGGAGATAGAACCACATTTCACCCTGCACACCAGAGTTGCCATGGATCAGCCGAAGTATATAGATCTCAATGATCCGGACAGTGTGCACAACATGGGCATTAATCCGAAGGGGCGAATTTATTTGCTGGTTCATGGCTATCTGGAGTCGGGCGAGATACCCTGGATGCTTGAGATGGCCAAGGAGTTACTGAAGGAGTGTCCGGAGAATGAATGCGCCGTCATACTTATTGATTGGGGCGGCGGTGCTAGTCCACCGTACGTGCAGGCCGTGGCCAATATACGGTTGGTGGGCGCGATAGCGGCGCATGTGGTTCACATGCTGTACGAGGAACTGCATCTGAACAATCTGGACAAGGTACACATTATTGGACACTCGTTGGGTGCACATCTATCCGGTTATGCGGGCACACATTTGCAGACCGACTTTGGCTTGAAATTGGGTCGTATCTCTGGCTTGGATCCGGCAGCTCCGCTCTTTACGGACACGGATCCGATAGTGCGTCTGGATCGCTCTGATGCAAACTTTGTGGACGTTGTGCACACGGATGCGAATCCGCTGATGAAAGGCGGCTTGGGCCTTATACAGCGTGTGGGTCATGTGGACTTCTACCCTAATGGTGGTTTCGATAATCCCGGATGTGACAAGAAGTTGCAGGACGTGATGAAGAACAGTCGCAAGGCGACACTCTTCCTGACCATGCAGGAGTTCCTCGGATGCAATCATATACGCAGCGAGCAGTACTATACAGAGAGCATTGCGAGCAAATGTCCATTTGTGGGCATCACCTGCGAATCCTTCGATGTAAGTCAAAACCTTAGATAGCTCCCTCTTACCTTCACTGACTTACCTTTTACTCTCTTGCCTGTTTCTACAGAGTTTCAAGGATGCCAAGTGCACGAGCTGTGACGAGCCTGGACACACGTGCATACGCATGGGCTTCCACAGCCACGAGGACTACATGGAGCAACAGGCTCGTGGTCTTATCAAGCCGAATGATCCGCCACCAGTGATCTATTTAATGACTGGCGACCATCAGCCCTTCTGCCGGCTGCACTATAAGATCACCATACGTGTCTCCAGCCACGACGAAAGCACGTTGCACGGCGGTGAAGTAGGCACCTTATCAATCCGACTGCATGGGGAGAACAGCAAACAGAGCACTGAGAAAATGAAATTCTCTCCGAAAGCCATGTACTTTGAGCCGGGCTATGAGTATACGGCTCTGGTGCCCGGCAAGGATCTGTCCGATCCGGGCCATGCCAGCGTCTTCTGGGAGTATCAAACGAATATACTGAATCCTCTAACATGGCGCATATTATCAGCGCCACGCATTTACCTGGAGTATATACTTATCGAGTCCATGGAATACAGCGACACCTATCTTAAACTTTGTCCGCTGCACGAGGGCGCCATACTCTCCGGCACAGAGAATCTGTTACACACACAGTACTGCAGGGACTAAGATGCTTTTCATTTATTATAGTTCCAAACCCCAAGAAAGCTCTGCTGTGACTCCAGCTGCCGCCAAAAGACGGCAACATGTTTTTCCGTTTAGCCCAGATCAAAACCGATTGTAAGTGGTTCGTGTTACTGCTGTTGCAGCTGCTGGCCGCTAGCATTTTGTATTTTATTATAGTATTTATTCGCTTCTTAATTAAGATATGCAATTTTTTTTTAATATTGTTATATTACTAAATACTTATGTTTAACTACACAATGCTATTTACTATATAGTATATTCTATAAACTATATATAATATATATATATATTGCAGTAGCGAGTACAACCTCCCAGTCTCCAGTTGTAGTCGGAACTGACTATTCTTTTTACATTACATTGATCACCTGTTCTCTCTTATACTATGCTTATATTTATCTACTCTTATAACTACTACAGCTGTTTACACAGGGTAACCATTATTTATGTTACAGCTTTTAAATAGGGTGGCCAACAATTTCTACTACAGCTGTTAACATAGTGTGACCATCATTATTGCCACAATATATATATATATATTTTCTTATATGTCACCTGCTTTGTACACAGGGATCATTTTTGTATACATACTACACAGGTGTTTTACAAAATTTTTTTTTTTCTCTTATCTATATGCAATGGTGGCCATAAATATTTTGACAAAGCGCCAACCAATGCACTAGCTTCAAAATTGCGATTTTTACCGAATTTTAACGTTTAAGGTATCCACCAGTGGGGGATTGGGGATAGGTATCCAAAATTTGATTATAAGAGTAGGTGCACAGTAAAAATCAGCACATATGTGCCAAAGCACAACGTTGTAGCTCCAAAATAGAGCGTGGTATGGCAATTTTTAATTTTGGTATCCAATTGTGGGGGAGTGGGGCTAGGTATCCAAAATGTGAAAATGA
>JBANCZ010002475.1:0-15650 GCA_037040025.1 Sphaerogastrella javana | reverse complement strand
TGCTGCTGCTGTTGCTGTTGCTGCTGCTGTTGCTGTTGCTGTTGCTGCTGCTGTTGCTGTTGCTGCTGCTGTTGCTGTTGCTCTTGTTGCTGTTTTTGTTATTGTTGCTCTTGTTGTTCTTGTTGTTGTTGTTGCTGCATGGCAATTATTCAAAAAGCGCTTAAATTATTGCATCTCATCGTTGTTATATGTTGTACGCGTTGTTTTCTAGTTTGTCTGCTTGTAAATTCATTTCGCTTGCAACCCAGAAGCGTTTTAACCAATCGACTGCCATCATCAACTGCACATCAGCAACAGCAGCAACAGTTGCAACAGCAACAGCAGCAACATTGCATCTTCGTCTGCCTACATCATGTGCACGCAATCTTTGCTACGCCATCATCGGGCAGCACATGCAATGATTCCTCATGTTGCAGCCTCCACCCTCTCCTCCTTCACTCATCTTGGGCCGCATCCTGGAGCAGTCTCTTGCGCCACATGTGGCCATTTGGCTTAGGGTATAGCAATAATCGTATAGCGTCGGGATCCGCGGCCCAGTGATCATCCACGATCGATGGCGTCCGCCTGGTGTTAATAGAAAAACACCGAGTGTAGACTCTAGTAAATGTGGAAGCTACTCTGAGCTGAGAAATCAACATGGGGGAGTCGCTGGAATCTAAGCTGAAAATTTAAGCTCAAAATAGAAAAGGTTCTACATACAAATATTGAATAAAAGGTAGAGGTTCCAAAGATTTGAAAGGTAGACAGTTTTCATTCAAACTATTCTAAGATAATGTAAAAGACAATTTTGAACATTAAATAAAATTAAATGTTTGTACATAAATAAAGATAATGTACTTTATTAATAGGTTCTTCAACCTGTCACTAGTCTTTTATTGTTTTATTGTAGCATCTAATAATTAAATTAAATACGTGAATGAGTATAATATGTAGACACAATTAATTAAATGAATGCATTCAGTCATTTAACGAGCAGCCCATTGAATTATTTAAAGCGCTTCAAAGCATCCGAATCACATGAATACATTCACTCATGCATTGAACTCTCGCGCGCGCTCTTGCTCCTTCCTTTTGTCTTGGCTGAGGAATCAATTTGGCGAATAATTGCATATTCATGTGGCATGTGCCACAGACCCATTACACATGTAGCTATATGTATCTCTATCTCTACGTATGTGTGTATGTTTGTTTAAGTGTGTGTTTAAGAGTGTGAGTGTAAGTGGGTGTGGGTGTGTATATCTTGTATCAATTCAACGCCTAATTGATTGTGCTAGACAATTGTCTGGGGGTCTCTATCGTCTGTTAGGAATGTCAATGCTAATAAACGCCATGTAAATTGCCTATGAATTTCAAATAGTCTGGCCAAAAGTGTTTCAAATACACTCACACTCACACTCAACACTCGTGACTAGCATTTGAGCCTGAGCTTAGCTGATTGATGCAATTAACTGGACCATAAAACGGCTAACTGCTGTCCACCAAAATACCTAAGCAATTCATCAATAAATTATGACATTTATGAATTCAACTGGCCTCGTCTTAAATCGAATATGAGTATCTCTATTCGATTGCGCGAATCGAATACATATTGATCTGTACATATTTGCGGTATTCCACTTGTTGTATGCTGTATCTTACTGTTGCAAATTGCATATTTTTCTCATGCTGCCGAAGTCCTAAATTTTTTTAAAGACTGGTTTTTGTTTATATCTTTTTTGTAGCTAAATAATGATGCCTGTCAATGGCAAGTGACAGTTGAGCTAATAATTGCTTGATTACTTGATCTGTCTCCAATACTTTTCTCTCTCTCTCTTTCTCTCTCTGTTTTCTCTCTGTCTCGCTTTTTGTGAGGTGCATTCGATTGGCAAATACGGTCAAAGAGCTTTAATTGATTTATATGACTGCTATGTAAAAATACTTGTTTACAGCTCCTATCTATCACAGTATGCTATACAGACATCGACTTTCAAGTGGGTAGAGGAAAACCTATTCGAATATCTTTTAAAAATGTTTAATGAATTACTTCCTGGAAGTGTGAAAGAATACTCAATATGCTATTATAATCTATTACTTTTTTCTGAAAGATACAACTCTAAGTATGAGAAACTTGAAGAAAAATACTTCAGATATATTGAATATACTTTGTAAATGTAAAGAAGATGCTCGTGAAAATATTTGAAAGATACATTGAATATTTATTGAATATACATTGAAAGTTTTTTTTTTATAAAAACATTAAAATATGGTTGTACTCATTAACTATGCATTGTTTAAATCTATAATAGTTATAAATGGTATAACTATAAAAATCAGTCAAGAGCTTATGATAACATCAATTTAAAATAATAAAAAAATAAGAGAGTGATAGATACATCTCTATATATCTTCAAAAATATACTTAATTAGATCTTTTAGAATTATTCATGTTATTATAAAGTAAAACTAAACAGCGACAAGTTGCATAGGTTGTCGCTGATCAAATTATCAATGTATCGAAATTAATCTTTTGCAAAATTTTTAGAGCTCGACTAACATGTTAATAAAGCATCTGAATCAAAATCCAGTTTAATCAGAGCGATTGAATAAGGTTAAAGAATAGCTATTGATTGCTGTTTTATATTTGGGAAGGGAACATAAATTGAAATTCGCATCGCAGTTTAATTTCAAGTCAGACATTTAATATTGATTAATTTTTTATGCTCCATAATTTTTTTTGCGCCACTTAACGCAGACTCTGGCCACAGAGCATGATGAAAAGATACAGATAGAAGAGATACATTTGCAGATACAGCTCTGAGATAAAGATACATGTGCTCTAAAAGACAGCGACTAAGACCCAAGCGAATCGTACCGTAAATAAATATAAACATAAATCTGAAGCAGAGACACAGACAGCGACAGAGAGAGAAAGAAACAGAGATAGAGAGTGAAAGAGCGAAAAAACTCATTGAAGACAACATCCCCAATTGACGGTAAATCACTCAAGATGACATCTATCGATGGGGCCCGACAGATAAGCAGCATTTCGTCTCGTTTTCGCACTTTTCGCACAATCAACTCGAGCACGTCGAAGACGCTACACACCATCCCACTCTGTTCCACTCCGCTCATCTCCACTTTGCCATGGTTGTATTGGATTTGGGCCTGGGATTGGATTTGGTTTGGGTTTGTCTCAGGCTACAGACTACAGGGTACAGGGTAGAGGCGACAAGCGACATAATCATGAAGCATGCCAACTTGACGTCATTGCAATTTAAAGCTAGGCTACATTCGATACACACAAAAATGTTCTGCTCTCTTTTACTCTGCTCAATTCTGTTACGGATTGCTCCTTACACCCCAAAACGGCCCCCACAGCGACAAATCAAAGTCAAAGTCAACGTCGACATCGAAGTAGAGCCGCACCACCCAAGAAAAAGTATCTGTAGCCAACTATGTACACTGTCCTCATTCCACTGGACTGTGCCAGAGCCAGGCGAAAAGAACTTCAAGTCCAATGACATACTGAAGTCGTCATTGCGTGGTCTGACTTTGATATTTTACAGTAGGTTGCAAATGCTAATTTTATGAACAATTTTAATAGAGAAGGTCAGCTAATATATTTATTAGTTTCAAAGAATGTATATATAATACTTTTAAGAATATAATTTATATATTCTCATATGATATTTGAACTATAATTTTTTTAGAAATTTCTAAAATTTCTTGTAAATAGTTTAAAATTAAATTAAATATATTCCAAAAAAAAAAATTTGTCAAATTTTTCTACAGTATATGCTAATTTAAATTTTTAATTTCTCTAGATTTCCTTAGCAAAATTTTTTATTAGTTTTAATGATAGTATATTTAACACTTTTAGCACTTAATTTATTTGTGTGTCAAAATTTCTAAAAAAAATTTGAAATTTGTTATATATATTTTTAAATATTTAAATATATTAAATCAAGTAAATTTTATAAAATATTTTTCAAATTATTTTGAGTATTTTTTAACGTTTTTTTTTTTTCTTACAAAACTTTTCCATATTTAAAACTGTGTTAAGTTTAAGTACGTTGAATTATATTGCTATTAGAATTCAAAGCATTTCAATATGTACGAGGGGCATATAAATTTACATTGTTGACATTGTTCTAAAAGTTCCACTGTGCGAGAGACAGTAGCCTGTTTTCGGTCAATAAGCGTAGGAGTGTACAAAACTACTGCGAAATGAGTGATTTATTGGTAAGGGCATTGAATTGAAGTTGATGGCCAAAGACAGTGAGCGCCAGAGAGAGAAAGAGAGCTCTAGAAGAAGATAGACAATGAAGTAAGACAGAAATACAGTGGAGTACAAAATGAATAAGATGTGTGAGCGTTGACAGACTGGCAGACAGACAGAGAGGCAGAGAGACAAGACAGTCGAACTGACATGGCGACGCCAACTGCTGACTGCCACAAACTGTGGAACGTTCCAAAAAAAATTAAATGTTGCAAAACGCTGCACGAAAGCATAAGTGAGAAAGAGAACGATTGAAAGGGATGGAGAGAGAGAGAGCAAGTGAAGCAGAAGGAAATGAAGAGTTCGATAAGCGTAAAATAAAGGCTGGGAGAGGAGCTGCTTCAGGATTGCAGCTCGTAGTGGCTAGTGGTGGTTGTTGGACTGTGATATATCACACGCAACATTAAATCAAACCCAAGAAATTGCCGGGTCCAAGACGGCGGAAGGTGAGCGTGCCAAAGGGACAGGGGCTATACTGAGGGTAGAGGGTCTAAGGGAAGTAAATGATGGCCGGGATTCCTTTTTTTTCGTCTTTTTTTGGTTTTGAGACTCACATGAGCTGTCACTTTGACAATTTACTGGCAAAAACGCTGAAAGCTTGAGTCAGAGCGAGTCAGAGAGAGAGAGAGAGAGAGGGAAAGAAGAGAGAAAGAGCAAGCTAGCGAATGAGAGAGCGAGAGAGCGGGACAGCTAGAGTGTTTGGCTCGCACTTATCTGATGGATTCCTTGCTATTTTTCTTCACTTTGCTACAGTCTTTTTTTTTTTTTGGTTTGGTATCCATTTTCCAAGCATTTTCTCGGGGCGTTGAGCGTTTCGAGTAAACGAACTTTTCGTGTTGTGCAATTTGAAAGCTCAGCAGTATTGGTTGCTTGCTCTTCTGGCAGCCTAGCGTTAAGGGGGGAAGGCAAGCACTAAAAGAGTGAACGAGACCATGAATAATATTTATGAGGATGAAATGTTCCCAAAAGCGACATAAATATGTCCACAGCACCCGCACATGAGAACGCGCCTCAGCATAAAATGCGTTTGGCGTTGAAATGCCGTTGAAGGCAGCCTCAAATGGTGGCAAGTAAAAGGGGCTGGGGGTGTCGCTAGATGGTGGAACGAACTTTCATTCAAGAAACTCATTCTGATAGGGGTTGTATGAGTTTCTTTACATATAGTATATAGTATGTGTGCTACGTGTAACTGCTAGTCTATTCTAAAGGATACTCATTGCTTTTGTCCTATTACTGTGAAGGGACATGTTCACGTCGAGATGCGACAGGCTAATAATTAGGCAATGTTTTACTGTACTTGGCTCACATCGTATAGGGGTATTATACTGTATACTGTAGAGTAAGATAGCATATGGGACAACTTAAATTATTTAAGGTATTTAGTTTTATTGAAGTGAAGAAAAGCTAGTAAGTAGCACTAAAATAGTTAACTTGTATGAGATAATTATATTTTAATTATATATGTTAAAATTATGGACATTTTAAGTGTACAAATTGAAAATGTTAGGGTAATTTTGATGAAATTTATGCTTAAGTAAACTAAATATATTGAAATGGTAACATTTTTGAGGGTTTTAGGTAAAAATCTGAATGATTAGGATAATTTTGGGGCGGTTTATGATAAAATGAACTTAATCTCAAAATTTCTTGTAATGTTTTGATCAAATTAAGGAATTCTTCTATATTTTCAAGATATCATAATTGGTATACATATATAGGGCTCTTTACTTCAAAATGATAAACTGCAAATTGCTTAAAAATTTCGGTTCTATTTTCTAAAATTTCGATCTTCAAGTTGTTGATAACTTCATTTGAACAAACTCCATTTCTACTCCCTCACACACAACATCCATGTCTCACTTTTCTTCCGACATTTTTGTTTATGGTGTTCTCTTGAAACAAATCAATCAAATTTTTAGGGGTTGATTTAAACAACCGAAAGAACTGTAAATCGCTGAATACTGAAACAACCCTCATACATGTTGATGGATTGCTGTCATTAAAACAAAACAAAAGAACATGGAAAATGGAAAAATGGAAAAATGGAAAAACAAGGATGCTAAAACTGAACTGGACCAATGAGAGGCAGGTTCTACCTTGCAAAACGGAAGATATTGTAAAAGTTGTGAAAAAAGTAGTAGAAGAAGTGAAGAAGGGAGTAAGGTGATAGCAATAAATGCGAACTCAAAGAAGACAACTTGAAAAAAGCCGCATGCAAATGACTAATTCGTTAATTGAAATGCCAATCAACTAATGGCTGTAAGAAAGTGAGAAATAGAGGGCAAAAGAGAGAGAGAGAAAGGCAAACAGAGAGCTGGAAGGTAGAGAAAGAGACAAATGTGTATTGAGGTTTAGAGGAAAAGGGAGTAGAAGCGCTGTGAAGCAGTAGCTTTAGCTGCCGCATCATGTCAGAGATTGATAGCCATTTGCCGCTCACTTGATGCACGAGTCAACAAAAAACACAGGGTCTAAAGAGAGAAGAAAGGGAAGCAGCAAGAAGACAACAACAAACAACATTAAAAAACCGCTAAAAGCAGCCGCAAAGTAGCCAACTCCATAGAGTTGCGTGAATGGAAAATTGCTTCAATAACCGACTGTAGCGGCAACAACGTTCGGCTGTCCATTTGTCCGTCTGTCTGTTTTGTCCGTCTGTCTGTCTGCTTGTGTTTGTGTATGCGAACTCATTAGGTAGCAAACGTAAATCATTTCGATATCGATTAAGAAATATACACGAAATTAAAAATGCACAAACCGCACGCAAACGCTGCGACATTGGCGCCTGCGCAGCTGCCACCTTGCCACAACCTGTGGCACCACCGCACACTGTATGCACCCTGTATATACAAACACAGTGTTGTTTTTTTGCACAGATGCAGCCGCTGCCTTAGACTCAGCTTCAGCCTTAGCCTCAGCCTCGTGTGGCGACACTGTGCACATCAATTAATGAACCTGTCGACTCGAGCGTAAATTTGTCGCCAGCCGAGCGAAGAGTGAGCATACGCGCAGCGGAAAAGAGATGGAGAAACAGGAAGAGAGCATGAGATGGAGAATGGAAAAAGTATACCGAGAGGCGCAGGGTCAAGCATAGGGAGAAGTACAGGGAGAGGTATAGTAAGAGGTGCTGAGAGAAGTACAGGGAGAGCTACCGGGAGAGGCTAAGGTACGAGAGAGGCACAGGGTGAAGTATAGGGAGAAGAACAAGAAGAGGTACAGGAAAAGTTACAGAGAGATATACAGAGAGAGATACAGAGAGAGGTACCGTGGGGTTCTAAGAGAAGAACAGAGAGAGGTACAGGGAAAGTTACAGGGAGAGTTACAGAGAGAGTTACAGAGAGAGTTACAGAGAGAGTTACAGGGTTGAGTTATAAGGTGAGGTACAGGGAGTGGTACACGAAGAAGTACATGCAGAGAGAAACTGCGAGAGATACTGGTGGTGGTACTGGGAGAGTAACAGGGGTGACCTACAAGGTAAGTTACAGGAAGTGAAACACGGATACGTACAGGACTAGAAACAGCAAGTGGTACTGGGAGAGGTGTGGAGAGAGCTACCGAAATAACTGCATCGAGAGCTACATGAACAGATGGAGGGCAAGGTATACAGGAAGGTCGAAAGTAAGGTAGAGAGTCAGGTGGCCAGAGAGTTAGGAAAGTGGTATAGAAAGAGAGAGAGCGAGACCGTACAGCTGCAACTGCAGATCATTTACAGCTGCTCAGAAAAAAGGCCCTGGTTATTGCCACTCACTGCGTTGACTGATTCGATTGAACCGACTGACTGATCAGGCTGATTGACTTACTGACTGCCTGCCAGCCCGACCAACCTGCTTGTCAATCAAAGCAAATCATTTTGCCGTCATTGGAATGTATACTTCATATATATATATATATAATTTTTTCTCCACTGCATTGCCACATGACTGCGCACACCTGTCATAATCAATCACATCGCAGCGCGATTATAATGCATCAATTATTGGGGCCCGTGTGAACCCAAAAGCGTAGCTACTGCCGAATACCCCCTGTCTCTCTCCTTCTCTCTCTCTCTCTTTCTTTCTCTAGACGTTCACTACGCAATATCACCCACCCCTTGGCCTTAGCTACGCCTCAACACAGTTAGCGTTTATCTAAATCTGCATGTGCGTACATTTTGATGGACACGACTGTAGGCCGTTCAGTGTGTGTCTGTAGACTGGATTGATATCGATATACGCAGTTGCATATATAGTAATACAAATATCCGGTTGTGGCTTTAGCATTGAATTAACCGCTTTAATAACATAGATTAGTTGCGATTAATTTTTTGGCGTATATTAAATGCAATTTAATATTTTTTTTAGTAAATGGCAATTTATATGCTTTAAACTTATTTGAGCTGCATTTATCATACGATAACTTGGTTTTATTCACATATATCGATATATAATTTACGTTCTTTTTGAGTCTTTTAGTGTGTTACTTAAATATACGCACTAAAATTTATATTGCTGTTATTATTTGAATTAATTTTAAACTGTTGAATTCAATATATTTGTGAATATTTATCATTACGATTTATCGATTCATATCATTATCGTGCTGACCCGATTTGTGCACATAATTCCTACTTATATGCTATTAAACTCATAGATTCATGCAACCTCATGAATGGGGTTGTGGCTAGAAAACTGGAATTAATTTGTCAATTAAAAAGTGTCTGAAGCGTCTAGAACTTCAATTAGGCGCAGAATTCATGAATGAGTTGAGAAAAGAGACAAGAAAGACACAGAGAGAGGGAGAGGGAGATGGAGATGCCAGATGAGTGCAATTTCAGACTTTAATGAATGGCCAGAGTGTAGAGTTGGTGAAGGGGTGAAGGGCAAGGGGTAGGGGCAACAGGCAAAGGGGGTTTGGCTCTCGGGAAGTCGTTTGGCAACTGGGTCAGTATCTAGCATAGCTGAAGCTGGCGCTACGGATTGCGTAAAGAGAAAGAGAGATGAATAGATGGGAATAGAGGGACACAGAGAGAGAGAGAGAGAGAGAGAGAGAGGGAGAGGAAGACAAACGGAGAAAGGAGAAGAGAGATGAATTCAAGGAAAATGGTAGAGAATTGAGAATAAAAATAGGGAGAGTCTTGTGAATGGAGTGATTGCAAGAGAAATAGAGCTAGTGATACCAAGAGAGCAAGAGTCTGATATATATAGAGAGAGAGAGAGAGAAAAACTAAAGTCTGCTATGACTGGGCAGCAACAGAGAGTGAATTCAACTGGCGATTGAATGATTTATTTTTGACAGGTTTTTAACTTAAAATTAAAACGGTAAATCAATTTTTGACAGCGGAGGCTGCGACAAGGCTGCCAACAGCATCAACGTCGCCGCAGCTCTTTTGCTAATGATGCTGCCAATGCGACTCAGTCTCTCTCTCTCTGTATGAGTGTGTATGTGAGTGTATGTGAGTGTGTGTGTAAGTGTGTCTCAGTGTACCCAAATCAAGCAGCGAGCGACAGAGAGCGAGCAGACAGCGACAGCAACAGCAACAACTACAAGGAAGCCAAATAGTTGGCGACAGTTGCTGATGTTGCTGTTGCTGCTGTTGCTGTTGATGCTGCTGTTGATGTTGCTGTTGCTGCCGAAAATGTTGTTGTCGCGACAAAATGTTGCTGTCGCTAACTGTCGCTGTTGCTGCAGTTGCTGTTTCTTTTGCTGTTGCTGTTGCTGCTGCTGCTGCTGCTGTTGCTGTTGCTGTTGCTGTTGCTGGTGTTGCCTGTCTGCCTGTATGTCTGATTGTCGTGTTGTCGCCAGCGCAGTGAATGACGAGCAGCGAAATGTTGTCGCTGGCAAATAGCCTTGGGCAGCGATTGCTGTAACAATTAACGCCACAGTTATCGATTATTTTACAAATTTAAATAGCTTAATCGAAACAATAAACGTAATCAAAATTGTAATCAAACGTTTGGTTAAATGGCAAGTTATTGCTGTTAAAAGTGCAGGAATAACTAAGAGTAGAACTATCGATAAATCGATTCATTTCATTAAGATGGTTGTAAGTTAGTTCAATTTGTAGTTGGTTTTACATAAATTGTAAGAGAAGAGTAAAAAAGACCAAGGCAAACTAAGTTTCATTAATTTTTAAAGTGGCAAACTAACTAAAAGTAAAACGATCGATAAATTGCATTGAAATGGCATGATATAGATGTCTAAGTAGTTCTAATTGTAGTTTGTTATGACTATAGCGAAAGAACATTTATTGATTACCATAGTGACTGAGGTCTAAATAATACCTAACTATCGGACTATCGATAACTCACGCACCAACTGAACGCGTTCTCTGCTGAGGTCATTTGAGCTCTGCGATTGATGAGCTCTAGAAGTGCCAGCGATGAAGATTTCTATGCGCAGTTAGCGACAAAACTGTGCAAGATATTTACATAAATGATTTCTGGAACCCCCCTTTATCTCTCACTCCTTCTTTCTCTTCTGCTCAGTCTGTCTCTGTCTGTTTAATGCGCTGAAAACAAAGCTATAAATTGTCTGTCGCTTAATTCTCTGTCAGTTGAACTGTAATAAATTAATATAAATTTCTTGTCAACCAAAATGTGCCCCCTTCCCCCCTGAAACCCAGTGGCGGAGGAGAAAGATAAAGAAGAAGAAGACCGAGAAGCATCAGCGACAGAATATAAAGTCTGATGCGAGAATGTTACAAGTGTCGGTGCCAATGCGACATTCACAATGGACAAGCGTCGCTTTATGTGTCACACACAGAGTCCATTGTTCCCACTGTCTCTTTCTCATTTTTTTTAATACTCTTTTACTTTTTGTGAGTTGTGATTTGCATAATATTTTTAAACAGTTTGGTTTATACACAGGCCTAAAAGAAATCTACTATGTGAACTGAAAATGTCCCGACATTTTGATGGGTCTATAAAAAGTGGGCTCTGCTGAAAACCGAAGAGTTTATGTTACATAATGAATTATAATATTCAGTATATTAGAAATTAATGCTAAAGCAGTTGCTTTAGATTAAAAGAGACATAGAATGGAAGTATATAGCAAGTAATAGTAATAAACCCTTTAGGTGTACTTTTAAAAATATTTTGGGTATTGAATCGATTATATTTCTTTTAGTTTCTGGCCTCCAAAATATATTCTATATCTTTCTTGACAAATTTAAACTAAAATAATTAGGGTGTTTTCAAACGTATTGTAACAAAATTGGGTAAAAAGTTCTACACAATATTCAAATCTTTTCACACCATATAAAAATCTTTTAACTATAAAATGAAGCTCATATTCGAAGACATTTAATGAACCTCATGACAAAACTAATTAATCATTTATAAATCTCTTGAAATTTTCCATTTCTAATGTCATTATACTAAATGTTACATCTTTATGTTGATGCTGTGATTAATTTCAACAAATTTCATAAAAATTCTATGCGAACATAAGATGGTTTTTATTGTCGTCGTGTTGATGTTGAACAAATTAACAATAAATTTGCATGAAATGACAAAAAACAGACAATGCGCCCTGTGGTAATCTTAATATGAAATCGAATGTCACGATATGGTTATTTGCCATATGCAATTGTTGCATTTGCTGCATGTTTTCAAGTTGGATTAGACATTCGATGTCTCTCGCTGAGGTCTCAGGTGATCTTTAGAGTTCCGATGGAGATCGGGTTGCGGTTAAAGTCGAAGATGGAGGTAGATCGATAGCTGCACATAGAAGAGAAGCTGCACGCGCGTGAAGCGACATCAACGACACACAGAAACAAACAAACAAACAAACAAACGAATAAACAAACAGCCAAAGGGGACAACAATCGACAAAAAACAAAAAACAAATCCACCAACTAAAAAAAAAAAAGAGTGGAAAAACAAATCTTAAAAAATGAACGAGCCAAAAGAAGGTGTATAAATCAAACTGATTTATTGGCGTTGACGACGACCAAAGACGATGAAGATGAAGTTGAACCTGAAGATGGAGACGAAGACGGACAAACAGCCTCAAGCACACAAAGGGGTGGATGGGGGTAGCCAAGAGTCGAGTGTACTGAAAGCGTGACATATAACAGCAACAGCTGCAACCAAAAGCAGCAAGAGATACTCACACATACAGATAGACAGACATATAGACAGACAGACATCAGGCCCACTTGCTGTGTTGGCCAAGTTGGCCAATTGGTAACACGATGCTCCAGCGCTATGAAGGTGTTGCAGCTACAGAGTACATTGATATTTATGGTTAAATATAGCTAAATATAGTCTATATGGTATAGATTAGTCGATTAGCTCATACTATAAGAAAAGGTTCTCGCCTTTCTCTCAGCCTTAGGGCTTTGATTCGGAGACAACAATGAAGCTTTAATTTCTGCAAAATTTACATATAATCTATCAAAGCTCTATTCAATAGATGATTGACGGCTTTCAGGCTGTACCATCATTGAAGAGAAAGAACATTTTTCAATATTTTATGATATAATATTAAAGCTATATCATCATTGAAGAGAAAGAAATTTTATCCATATCTTATGACAGAATATACAATAATAGTATATTTTTTTTCCAAAAATTATGTAAATTTTCTGGATCTATAGTTTAAAAGAAAGATAAAATAATTGTCTATTTTTGCTGCAAATATAATTCCTTTAGATTTAAAGATAAATAGATATAATTGATTGGGGTTTAGAAGGGTTTAATGAGAGCCCTTTGAACTGAAATGCTTAAATATCAAAAATGCAATGATTAAGCGCCTTAAAATAAAAGTAGATCCACAAATAGCACCTATTATAGTAGATATAGTTTATCTATAAGGCTTTCTTTTTACTACAGTTGAGTTCATGCATTTAGAACTGATGTCATGCGAGTTGCAGGGTGCCAAAAGCTACATAAAGAGGCCCAAAAATTTTATTTGATCATTTGAAGCAGCTAAACAAATTTCAAGTATATATATATGTGTGTGTGTATGTGTGTGTGTATGTGTGTGTGTATGGATGTGTGTGAGTGTGCAAGCACAAACATGTCACGGTCATATACATAGTGTGGAGCTGCTGCATTTATGGTCAAATCATGAGCTGACCATACCAAATCCCTATCAAAATCTCTCTCTCCCACTCTCTCTCTCTCTCTCTCACTCACTTATTCACACACTCACTCACACATTCACTCACTCTCCGACTATATATCTATCATACTCTCTCACTCTCTCTGTCCATCTGTTCTCTCATCCGCCTCTCTCTCTCTCTCTCTCTCTCGGCCTGTCTGTCTGCACTTTTGGGCCGAAAAATTCGTAGATTCGTCTACTGTATGTGTTTGTGTGAGTGTATTTGTATGTGTTTGTGTGAGTGTGTATTTGTATGTGTTTGTGTGAGTGTGTATTTGTATGTGTTTGTGTGAGTGTGTGTGTGTGTGTGTTTGTCGTGTGGGCGTGTCATTTTGGCCGTGATTTGCTGTTGGAGCATTTCGCTTTTGGCATTTATGTGTGCCACTAAATCTTGCTCACTCACTCAAAATGTTTTTTTTTTGTTATGCCGTTTGCTGCACTGCAGCCCTGGACGCATCCCTGATTTCTCTGTATGTGGCTCTGATGGCCAGGATGCTGGCCAAATTAGCTTAAAAACCGACAAACTTTGGGCCCAATGGCATACGCATAAATTGCAGCTAAAGTGTAGGCGGCAGCACCAAATGCCAGCTAAAAGAGAGGCGGTGGTGCTGAAAGGGTGCTGTGTGTGTGTGTGTGTGTATGTGTGTGTGTGTGTGTGGCAACCCTGGCAGTCCAGAACCCCTAGCACAAAAAATCAAATCGAGTGCAACGTTTTGCCAACTCAATCACCAAGCGAAGCGCAGAGGCCCAGGCTCTGGTAATTATTTTGTGGGGCCAGTGGAAAAGAGACAGACGGACAGAGAGAGAGAGAGA
The DNA here is from genome assembly GCA_037040025.1 of Sphaerogastrella javana. Classification (NCBI taxonomy): domain Eukaryota; kingdom Metazoa; phylum Arthropoda; class Insecta; order Diptera; family Drosophilidae; genus Sphaerogastrella; species Sphaerogastrella javana. The sequence continues at coordinate 1,501 of JBANCZ010002475.1, read as the reverse complement.
GACAGAGACCAAGGGAGAATGGGAGAAAGATAGAGAGATAGAGAGATAGAGAGAGTGGTGTGCAGGCAATTGGAGTTTTTGGTGCAGCTGATGCTGCCACAGCCGACTCGTAAATATATGCACGCATGTCCTGGCCTGGACGACAATTGCTGATGCGGTGCGTGGTGGCACTGGGAATGGGGCTACCATGGGGAAGGTGGTTGGAGGGTGTGGTGCAGCTATTTATGCGTTGCATGCAACGTGCGTGCCTATGCCGTGCCATTGGTAAGGGGGCAAAGGGGGTTGCAAAGGGTTGAAGGGTTGCAGCGCTTTGTTGCAGCGGATGGACATGGATGGTCTCTCTCTCTCTCTCTCTCTCTCTATCTCTCTCGTTCTCTCTGTGTGGCAGATAAATTCCTAGCTGACCAAAAAGGTTCATGAAAATGCAATTTTATTTTCTAAAAACACAGGAGCAACGCACATTCCACCACATGCAGCAGCTGCAACAGCAACAGCAGCAACAACATCCAATCCTTAGTCCCAGTTTGGTTTGTCTGTATGTCTCTCTGTGTGTGTGTGTGTGTGTGTGAATGTATCCGTGGCTGTGTGAACCGTTGTCCAATCGGCTATGAAATGATGCCTTCCAGGACAGGACGACTAATCAGGTTAGTGGTTGGCACAGTGGACCTATATCTACTGAAAATGTTGTTAAATTTAAAGTTTACTTTAGGACTTTAAAATAGTAAATATTTAAATTAAATATGTTGTTTTGCTATATAGAAATTATGAACAGAATAAATTATAAAACACAATTAGAATTAGAATTTAACATCATTCGAAAATTTCACTATAAATTTTATTTGAAATACATTTCTTTTCTTAAATTTAGTCTCAATCTAAAATTAATAGAACTTAATGTTTACACCAAGGTTTCAAGGTGGTTAAAATTTTACAAAAAATCCAATTATAGACCGAATAATTTACACTATATTATAATTTAAGATTGTTCAGAATAAACATTATACATTTATATTTGTATAAGTCGTTTATTTTGATTTATAGTATTCTATAATGTTAAAAATAGTTTAACTCTTAATCAATTAATTATACAAATAATTGCAATACGTTCTAAATATACTTTGATTATATTAAATTGTCTTATTTATTATTACTTATTTACTCCCAACAATTTACTTAAAATATTTTTGATTTTTTTGTTTGATTATTAATATTATATATATGGTATTAGTTAAAGTTTTGTTTCATTACCCATGTTGTATATATTATAACCATATTTCCACATTTTTTTAAATTTTCATTGGGTTTATACTATCACTAGTCCCACTGTGCAGCACAGATACCAATTGTGTGTGCGGCGTACTCGAAAAATTTGTGCTGGCCACGCAACACGATTGACGATTGCAACAATCCTGTCGGTCACAGTGGTAGAGCCATAGCGATACAGATGAGAGGGAGACAAAAAGAGAGAGATGGATAGAGAGAGAGAGAGATAGAGAGAGAG
>JBANCZ010002474.1:0-15652 GCA_037040025.1 Sphaerogastrella javana | reverse complement strand
ATAACAACGAGAGAGAGAGAGAGAGAGAGAGAGAGAGAGAGAGAGAGGGAGGTAGGTAAGATGGCGACTGAGACGCCTTCGACGTCCTCGTCAATCGTCAAATGTCGCCAAGACGCTGTCAGTTGCAGGAAAATGACGGACAACAGGACATTTTGGACAGGACGAACGGATGCGAGAGCAACGTCAATGGCAAAACGAAGACAGAAACACGAAAGGAGCTGTTGGTAGTTGGTAGTTGGTAGCTGGAGCCAGGCCATGTTGTCGCTGGCATTAGGCAACTAACAGCAAAACCCAGACCTGACCCAAGACGGCCATTCCCCCCGTACCACCCTTGAGCCCAGATCTGCCAAACGGCTGCCGATTGCTAGAGCAAGAAAATCTGCGAGCAGCTCAGAAAGTTTTCATGACTTTTCTTTTATTGCACATTTCAACAAAACGATTGATGGCTTCCATGACACACACACACATATACCCATTCATACACACACACATACACTCACACACACATGGAATCAAGATGGAACGAGTAGGAGCTCTCAGCTGTACAATATTCACAAGTTTTCTTGGTTATGTTTGCAGACTACAGAAGATAGACAGAGAGAGAGAGAGAGAGAGAGAAAAAGAGGGATACAGCTAGACAGATGGAAAGAGCAGTTGGGCATGGTGTAATATGATGGCGCAAGGATTAGTCTGACGTGGCGCATTTCTTTTACTCTTCTTAGTTAGACATTTTGTTTCATGTCAAATACCCCCCTAAACCCCATCCATACTCTCCAGATGCTCCTCTTGTGCACTCCCACAATTTTATTGACGTAGCCCTCATCAATGCGACGTCCAGCAGCTACTGTAGCAACACATATGGACTTGTCTCTGGGCTGGCTTATATCTACTGAATGAAGCTTTCCCTAGGATACCCTACGTTAAGCTCTTCGGTATACAAATTGATTCAAAGTAATGAGGTAATAGACCAACAGTTCTTATAAAAATATATATTTAGAATATGCGTGCAATAGTTGGTGAAGAACAGATTAAATACTTATCCTTAATCAGTAATAAATAAATATTAACTGACATTATATATATTTACCATTAGCTATATCATTTAGTTTATATTAATACCTATATTTATAAATATTTTAAATTATTTTGCTGTGATTAATATCTTTGCTAATTCGGTTGAGGGTATTCCCGCATCGTACTACACAGAGCCACATTTGACCATCTTGTGGTCAGCATGGAAAGTTTTCTTCGTGCTTTGGCAACATTTCCTTCATGCTTTTCCAAACTGTTTCCTTTTGACCATGCCACACAGAAGAGACGCGCGCGGACGTGGCTCGTCTCTGATGACAAGCAAGAACAATTTTTGACTGATGCGCTACATGTTGTGCGTTGGAGTTCGTCTTCATCCGTATTGGCCCGTCTCCGTCTGTGTCTTCGTGTCCATGTCAGAGTCCAGGAACTCCTACTTCCATTCCAACTTTTTCTCGCTGCCTGTCGACAATCACGTTCAAGTTTGCAGCTTGAGTCTAGCTAGCAGTTGAAAAGTTTAAGCAACGAGCTTGAGGTTTGAACTCTGACCTATCCCCTTCCCGCTATTTCCATTGGCATAACCCTAAAATCCCCCTGTATAAAGTAGCCATTGGAATTTCATTGCTTTGCTGTGGACTCTAGTCGTCTGACGTATCGCTTTTCTTTTCATTCTCTGCATTTTCCCTATGATGCATTCAGACTATGTATATTTCATTGCGTCTACATATTGATTGATGCCAACTTGCAGCAATCGAGAGTCTGGCTAAATGTCGAGCTCTGGCTTGGCGAGCGATGAGCGCAGTTTGATGTTGCTCTGAATAATATATTACTATATTAAACAGATCAAATAAGAGAAATATTTATAGTATAATTTAAGAAAACTTATTTCAAATCAATATAGATAAAGGGAAATCTAACCTGTAAAGATGATAATTTGAAAATTGAACCAATCTTATAAAATTTAAAGATCATTCTTATGTCATGCGAAGATCTTTAAAATTTCTAGAAAATTTTTTATGATTAAACAAAAGTTTGACTCAGTTTTAAAACCAAATGAATATGATAAAAATAACGAGGAAATTTAAAGAAAATGAATTTGAAAAAAATCCTATACATTTTTCTATGAAAATACAAAAGTTTGGCTAGCTTTTAGGAGAAAATTTTAGCTAGTCGTAGTAGTTTCCTAAATATTTCTAATAATTTAAATGTATAAATGATTAAAGAGTTATTAAAATAGGTATGAACTTAGTATAATGTAGGCAACTTTATTATGTCGCATAACTTAAGCTCAATTAGGGGCAAATTTGTAAGTGGTTTCTGCTGTTCTTAGAGCATGTCCTTAAACAAATTCAGACTGATCTGCAGTTCATAGCATAATTTCAAATTAAAAAAGAGAATCTAGAACGGTCTTGAAAAAAATAAAAAAATGCAGCTGGTCAGTCAATAAACGACAGAAATTTGCTTGCATTTTGTTAGTGAAACATGCAGAATCCTTTTGTAAGACCAAAGGCTACACAAAACACAAAAAATGGAAAAAAAGTCAAACTAAAGGGAAAACACGGCCAAGGAGTGTTTGTCGCCAAGTTGCAATAAGGACGCGCCCAACACAGAGCAGAACAGAACAGAGCTCAACTGAAAGACTGACAAAATGACCAGCAACAAACAGGCAAAAGGTCCTTGCGAGGCGTTGGGCCGGGTGGGCGGGTTTTTTTTTGTGGGTGGCGGAGCTGCAAATAGACGTCTGGCAGGCGGCAGCATGTTATGCAACGAAGCGAGGCATAGAGTGAAAGAGTAGAAAGTAATAGAGAGAGAGAGAGAGAGAGAGAGCGAAGGGAGAGGAGAAATGGGAAGTGCTGTGGGACACATGCACATCAGGCGGCTGATGCTTCCTGCCATATACTTAAGGATTAGAAATTTACTGAAATGCTGCTGGCAGCGACAGCGGCAGAGACAGAGACGGCGATAGAGACAGCAACAGCGACAGAGAACTTTGGAACATACTCGTAAAATGCAACGACTGCAAAACGAAGGAAAAGAAAAAGGAAAATACTAGTAGCAAAGTAGAAGCAACAACAGCAGCAGCAGCAAAAGAAAAGTCAATGCGCAGTCGAAGAGAAACTTGTCAGTTGCCGTCAATCAGCAGAAAGAAGGAAGGACACACTGCGACCCAATAGAATAACATTACGACATGGCCCACTGCAAAGGAATTGTAGACGGGGGTGTCTATGTGTGTGTGTATAGATATATATATATATACATAAGTATCTCTGTGTGTGTATGTGAGTGTGTACTGGCTTGGACCTGCTGCTAGAGCATTGCAACTTTTGCTCGTCAGCAACAAAAATTGATGTGCTGCAGATGAAACGCCAAAAAGTTTGCCCTCAGCTAGAACAAGTCGGGTGGGGGACGAGCGACGGCATCTTGGATAGGGGGTCTAAGAGGGTGATTGGTTGGTCCGTACGGTTGTAGGTTGTAGGGGTTGCAAAGGGCTAAGAAAGCAGAAACCAGAAGCAAAGGCAAAAGATTAAAAAACGGAAAAATGTGCATGGCTAAAGAAAAACATTGAAGAGCCCCAGAGCAGGCGACGAAGCGTCCTGCTCTGTCTCTGCCACTGCCACTGGTAACTGGCACTGCCACACCCGCGCTCCCCTTGCACATCCGGCATCCTTGTTGCCTCTACTACTGCTTCTGCACGTCCAACTGACAACGACAAAGACGAAATGAGGTCGTCCCCGAAGGATGGCCAAAATATTTTACTGATTGTGTGCAAACTTCGATACAAAGTTGAAGCTCAAGCTGAACGACGCCTGATGCCTTACGCTGACGCCGACGCCGACGCCGACGCTGACGTCAACGCTTGCAGCGACTGCAGCTGCAACGTTGACATCCTCTGACAATATTTGGTGATTGCACAAGATGCAAAGTGTCAACTGCTTCACCCACTGCCCACCACCCACAGTCCCCATTCCGCATCCCCATTTAAATGGAGCGCAACTGAGAGCAAAGCAAACCAGTGTTGCACAGTGCCGAAAGGGAGTGACCCATTGATTAAAGCGCCTAGCTTAGGAGAAGGGGGTGTATGTGGGAGAGTAGGGTGTACAAAAGCCCAGAGTATGGATAACACTTAATTATCCTGTGCTCTTTATTTTACTGATTGGCTGTGAGTAGAGTCTTTAAAAGAGAAGGTGGACGAAAGAAAAATTGACGCGCGCAGAGTGCGAGAAATAGTTCTATAGAAAGTATCGATTATATTGATATGTATAGGTCAATATTCAATGCAGTGTCAACTTGGTTATATATAGTTAGAAGTTGTTTTAAAAATAGAAAAAATCTAAATAAATTCCATATATATACAATTTTTTAACTGACATGTTTTGTAAGTTTGCTCACAATTTAACGAGAAAGACGATTTTAAATTATGGACTCCTTAATATCTCAGGAGTGGTGCCAGCTATCCAACATTTGAAACAAACTTATAGGTCTTAAAGTTTCCGTAATCTAGGTGCTCATACAGATGGAATGGAATAATATATAAACTAGGGGGGGGGGGGGATCTACCACGCCTCTTTCTGAATGTTTCAAATTCGACAAAACGACTTTGCACAAAGTTAATAGACTTTTTAGTGTTTTTTAAACACAGGGTCTTGCCCGCACTTTCTCTAATTTTGTAATTTTTACTGACATTGAATTGTTTAATAGAATATAATTGACCACAGCAGACAACGCAGATCTAACTAAAATGCATATAACAAATAAAACAAAATTTGAATAGACTTGCTTAAATAATTAATCCACTGGCTGACGACAAACGCTGCCTGCCCCATAGATGCAAATGTATACATACAAACATAGATAGACATATAGACATATATATATGTATAGATAGATGTATAAATATTTGTATTTGACAGGTAATATGTATATAGTATAGATACTATATGTATGTATGTGCAATGCATAAATGTTTTGTCGCTCATCCAATAAATGTCAAATTTGAAAAACCATGAGACTCTGTGGCAAGTAGCAAGTGGAAAGTGGCATGTGGCAGTGCGGCATGTGTGGCAGTATGGCAAATGGAAAGCAACCAATGGCCAATTGTCAATGGCCGATCGGTTGGTCGTCTGTGACATGTCAAATAAATTAATTTGTGCAACGAGAAACGTCAAAACTAATTACAATGTCGCTGCTGTTGTCAATTGAGCGACCCCCGTCGACTGCGGTTCAAGCCAAGTGCACATACACACATTCAGATTGTGGCCAAAAGAGGGGCTGCCATCGGTTGAGAAGAACGATAGATAGAGAGAGATAGAAAGGGGGAGGGGGACAGGTGTGAGTTTATCGGTAGGTAGACAAAATATATTAATGATGTGTCAAAATTAACATTTCATTATGCGAATTTGCCATTTGTGGGGAGTTTAAAGACTGTGTTATTCCCCATTAGAGTGAATTAGGATTGCAAAAATTATGCATATCGATAATTTTTGGTATAGGCGAAATATTTGAACTGAATGACTATACAGTAGGGTTGTTCATAAATACGAAATGTATAAATATAAATACAAATATTTATTAAAATATATAAAATGTCGAAAGACTTACCGGACTTGCTGATAAAACGTATTCAAGGTATCGAAAGAGTTTCTGAAAAAGAAAAAGAATTGAAGAAGTTATTAGACAGTAGCAATATTTGATTGGTATAATTAAATATTTAAAATAAATCTAAAGTTTATTAAAAACAAATAAATAATTTTCTTAGATAGTAGAAATAATTAGCACAACTAAATATTTTAAGTAGGTCAAAAATGTATTGCAAAAAAAAACTTAATAAAACTTGATTAATTTAAATATGTTTATAATTATTTTATTTCATATTCATAAACATATATTTTAATTATAATAATAATGAAAATTTTTTAATCACTTTTATTTAAATTTTATTTTATTTTGTTCTATTTTATTTTATTTTATTTTATATTATTTTATTATATTTGATTTAATTTTATTTTGTTATATTTTGTTTTATTCAATTTCCTTTTTGTATTTTATTTTTATTTTATTTTATTCTATTTAATTTATTATTTTAGTTTATTTAATATAATTTTTTTTTTTTTAACCTAATAGAAATAGTGTCGAGTTTTCTTTTCTAAAAATTCATCTAATACTTCGGAATCTCTTCCCCTTTTTCCGCACATTTTGCCTTGTTCTATGTGCGTCACTCCAGTCTTCAGTCTGATGAGCTCATCAATCTTTAGTTTTGCCTCCAATATGTCGCCTGTCAATCAATCAATAAATACTCACACACAAACACTCACACTCATAGTCATTCTGTGGACTCGGACAGAGTCTCTCGACGCCAACTGACCGCCAATTCCAATTGATTTCGTCAATTGATTTTAACACCCATCAGATGTCAAAGCCAAAAACAAAATGGCGTCACACACACACACACACATGCACACACACGCACACACACACACATGCACATACATTCACACACATATGAGTGTATGTCAACATCAGCGTCAGTGAGACGTCAATATTTTATTAAATGACATTAAACTGTCTCTATCGGCTTAATTAATTTATTGTTGCTGTATTGTCGACTCACATAGAGGAGACAGAGAGAGAGAGACAGTTTTTCTGTGTGTATGTGTGTGATATTTTTATTATGCAAAATCAATAAAACAATCTCTCACTCACTCATTGCTGCTGCTGTTTTTGTGTGTGTTCTACTCGGCCAAAATGTTCGGTCATGTCCTTTTTGACACCGACAGACATTGACCGCTTCGCCTCTGGCTCCTGCCACACAACACACTCACAAAACATAAAAAATTGCTTTAAATTGTTCAATTAATTTCCAGTATTTTCTTTTTTTTTTGATACCAATTCATTTCCCTCCTTTACTTGTCCATTTCTCTCGGCTGTCACCTAGCGGCTTGTTGCTGCAGCCGAAATGAAAATGAAAATGAAAACAGTAAAATGCAACGCCTGACATTTTGTCAATCGCAATTTTTCCCAGCTACAAATGAGTCTGCTGCATACACTCTATACATACAGACACACACATACACTCACACACACACACACACACTTATATATATATACATATAGTATAGATTCTGTTCAATCGCGTCTGGTCCCTGACAGCTGTGACCCACGTCCATCGCTTCAATTGGCGGCAATGCGTCACTCGGCCCAGTTGAGTTCATTAAATCTGTAGTTCACTTCCTTTTTTTTGTCGCCCCCATTTGCCACTCCCCCTTATATTTGATATTTTTATTTAGCATCATGTTGCAAATTATTCAAATTTTTTTTTTTTAATTTTTTTAGGCATGTAAAAATGTGTTCTATATGTTATTAATATGGCTAATATAAATCTTATGTTCGAGTCTAAAAAGCTTAACAAATTTGCAAGTGTAAAGTTCAAAATATATTTATTAAATTAATATAAATTATAGGTAATTAATTTATGGTATATATATAAAAAAAACATTAATTTATTGAAAGAAAGGAAAATAAAAAGAAATCTATAAACATCACTCTGTAATGCTTTATTTTCTGTTAACTTAACAGAGTTTTGAAATATACTCTTACTGTTACATGTTAACTACAAATATAACAGGGGTTCTTCTTCTTCCTTCTGTTAGTTTCATATAGTTTCATTATTGAAAATTATTTTACTATGGTAAAAGAGCAAAAGATGTACAATTTTAAATCATCTAGAATAAATGTATATGAATTTTGGTTTTATTCGAGCGCAAATTGAATAGAATATAATCCAAAGCCGACTATCAATAGCATATCGGAATTCTAATCATAAAAATCCATTGTATACGCATAATGCGAAATCTAAACGAAATATTTTTATGCCAACAGAGACACTCCCCGACTGACAATCTGTCAGGGCGACAGTCTGTCAGACTGACAGACATGTATGGTCGCACACAGAGCGTGTGAGGGATCGAGAGAGACAGAGAGATGGAGGAAGGAAGAGTAAGAGAGATGGGGAAATGCTGTCATTGTCCAGCAGTAGGTCCAGTGGATGTCCTTCGTTGTGATTGTGGTGGGTTGCCTGTTGATGAAATTTCTATTTAGGATTAATATGTCAACGCTTTTCTCTGATGGCTTGTGCTTGTATGTATGTATGAAAAGCAGGTGGAAAACTTTCAATGCCAGAGCAGAGGAAAACTTTTGATGCTTTTGATGTGACGGACAAGTGTTACGCACTCGTGCAAATGACCAAGTGGGCGGGTGCGCCACCCCGCCCCCCTCCAAGAGGAAGGTGTGCCATTGTCGTTGCCATTGAGTGGACCTGACATGTCTTACACTTGAATCTCTGAATGGTCGCTGACAGCACCAGGGCGTTGATGAGGATACACAGAGAAGCACAGACAGATACAGAAGGTGAGAGCAAGAGAACGAGTGAGAAATAGGGAGAGAGAGAGAGCGACTGCATTGTACCAGGTAAACTCTCTGCAAGTGTAATATGTCCCGCATTTTTATTGTTATTGGAAATGGAAAATCGAAAAATGATTGGGTTTTACATATATGGGAAGATATTTTGTATGACAAAAATGAAAACTCATTTAAAATTTTAAGCATAAATATGAATTTTAAAGTTACGTAATTAAACAAAACCCAAACAATTCGGAATAATTTGACCAAAGTAATTGAATAATCTGTCAATCTAGGCACAATGTTTCTGAATCCTTCAGATATGAGTTTCACTTTATATTCTCTTATTTATAATTGCCTTTGTAAATTAGTGTGCCAGAGTGACCAAAGTTATGTAGGTCAAAAACAGAATATTCAACGCCAACGCGGCGAATTCATTCAAACAGATGTTGGCGTTGCCAGATTGTCTGATTTAGATACTTTAAGGATAGGGTGTTCCTCCAATAATATGTTTATTTTGTGATATATTTTGAAATTTTCAAGACTGCAACGTAGAACAAATTTTTTTTTTAAATATTGTCACTATTTAACTTTAATTTTAAATTAACATTTTCAATATCTCCCATTTTGAATAAATTTCGAAATATAAACGATTGCATGTCAAGCTATTTATTCGAATTGAAATAGCAACTAAAATCCCATAGATGATTATTGTGAATGTATCTGCCAGTGTTGGACAGTAACCGCAGATTATGAGTCGGAGAGAAGGAGATGATAGAGGAACGACTCAAAGCAGTGAGCTCATCAGTTTTTATCTGCACTCAACACGACATTCATATATGTATGTATATAGCATTAACATTAACATTAACATGAACATGGAAAGGCCAGATCGAGAGTCATATCTATAGCCATGGCCAGAGGCTGTATAATGGTGTGGCTAAAGGGGGGGGGGGAGCATATAGAGGAATAGGTGGGTGGTAATGCCATAATAAGACTGTCAACTGTTGACGTTGACATTGTCAACTCACTTGTCAAAGGAGCACATCAAAGGCAGACGACAGATATGGAGAAGGCGCAACCATTTTGTTGTTTAGCGTGCTCTCTCTTTGTGAGTGTGTGTGTGTGTGGGTAAGACTATATGTGTGTCTGTGTGTGTGTGGGTAAGAGTGTGCGTGTGTGGGTGTGAAAGTGTGCGTGTATGGGTGTGTGTGTGTGTCTTACTTGTCTCTGTTGTATGTGATGTCTGTTGCTTCAGCTGCTGATGGCTGCTGTCATTGTTGTGCTATTGTTGTCGCTGCTGTTGTTGTTGCTGTTGTTGTTGCTGTTGTTGCTGTTGTTGCTGCTGTTGCTGTTGATGACATCCGATAACAATGTCGAATGGTTCGCCGCTGATTAATTCGCTTCAAACTGCTAAACAAAAGGACTTTTGCGGCCGATAGCCGCAATCGCAGATGACAATCGCCTGCTTTTCAGCGGTATTAGTGCCGTTTGCAAGACCATGCAAGTCTGTGCATGTAGCTGCAAGTTTGAGCATGCACAGATCTCTCATTTTCTCTCTCAGTTTCATTAGGGCTGTCTCTCTCTCTCTCTCTCTCTCTCTCTCTCTGCTTGGTCTAATTAACATTTTAGCTTTGCCAATTTGACATTTATTGAGTTTTGGGCACAGCAAACGGATTTCGACTGCTTTCGCATGTCCTTCTTGGCGGTATGTTTGCTCTTCTCTTCTATACTGTGATTAAAGATGTCCTGCAACATCAACAACTACAACAACTTCAACTACAACAACAACAATAACTTCAACTACAACAACTTGTCATCGCTTTCGTGCTTTGTATCTAAATACGCCCACTGCCATTTGGTTTTTCACCCGCCCACAACGGTCTTCACCTACCCCTTCATGTCCTATGTCAAGTTGTGGTTCCACTGGGCAGCGTTTTGATTAGCAACTCGCTGAGCTTTAAGTAATCCTTGCACCTGCATTGCTCGCCATGTGGGACCACAGCTTCTCTCTATTCTACTCTGCATCTCTTGACAGTAATTGGCCAACGGTTTTCGCTAATGCACCAAATTGGCTGTTCATGTCCGCTATCTCTCTCTCGCTCTCTTTCTCTTGCTCCCACTCTCTTCCCCCTCTCTCTTTCTTTCACAAGGACCTCAATGTCCTGGCTTCAGCTTCCTGCGTGACATATGAGCAGCTAATTAGGATGCTCTCACACTGTTATTGCTTTGCTATTGTTTTAATGTGTTTGTAAGTGTGTGTGAGTGTGTGTGTGAGTGTGTGTGTGTGAGTGTGTGTGTGAGTGCATAATTTCAGTTCTGTTTCTTAAGCAGCAACTGATTCATTTCAGTTTTGCATAGCAAATTATGAAGGACTTCAAGCTGTGAATTTCCTGCAATAATTTAAGCTGTTTCGGAATTGCTCTACGGATTGAATTGATTGCAAGTATTCCCATATGACACTAAGACATAGTTTATATTATAATAAAACAATTAAAATAAAAATACTAATTTAAATAATAATATAAACAATATAATTATCAATAACAATATGTATTTTGTAAAAAATATCCAAAAGTGTGGACTGGTCCGACAGTAGGGACCCTGTGTTTAGTTTTTTGGAGAAGTATTGTATTTTCGGAAAATAATAGTATTTACGATGTGATAATAAATCTATTGAATTCATTAATGTGAATATTCATTCAATCCATTATTCTAAATATATCTCATTCAATTTATTATTTTGAATATTTATCATTCAATTCATTATTGTGAATATTTTTCATTCAAATACATAGTTCGTCTTATCAACAAACACCTATAAAATACGCTAATGCTTCTGCAGCTATTAACTATGCTTAATATATATTCTAATTAAGTAGCAGCTTTAATTTTAAATAAGATTTACCGTTTTGCCTTCGAACTAATGTCAAGTGCGTGAAGCTTTAAGTTTTAACCCAAATTAAAAGCATATTTCAACACTCACACACACACACTCACATACACACACACACATACACACACTCATAGTAAATATATATATATATATAGTTAAATATATACAAAAGCATATTTCTATAGAGATTTACGCACACTAAGCGGACAGACTCAAGCACTAGAACTACCCTACTCGAGGCAACAGACGCATCAGACGCTGGCCGGAAGCAAAGACTATGGCTAGAGAGGGGGTGTGCGATGGGAGGGTTGAGGTTCAGGTTCAGATTCAGGTTGATGTTGAGGGGGTGATGGGGGGGGGGTTGTTGGGGTAGTGTGACGTTTGTGCGGTTTGGAAATAAGCAAACAAAACAAATTGCGAACACAGTGCGTCCTTCGTGCTGCGCTCCTCATACAGCCAGAGAGCCCAAAATGGAGCTATGTCCTGTATATAAGGTTTTGTGTGTGCGTGTGTGTGTGTGTGTGTGTGTGTTTAGTCTTTTCGAGTGCACGCCAAGGCGTGTTTATTACGTACCAGGCATACTACTATACCATGGCTTCGTTTATTTCTACAGTGTGGGTTCTGCTACAGAGTCCTCCGTCTTGTCGTCATCGTCGTCGTCTTGGCAAGGACAATGAACTTGTCGCTTTCAACGTCGCCGACGCTCGTCAGCAGCTGAAGTCAAATGTCAGTCACGATGAGGCGAGCGCCAAAAGGAAGCCAGGCAGCTTGAAGGATGTCAGTCACACAGCGACTGCCACTGCCATCGTCGCTGCTGGCGTAAAGGATGATGGATGAATTTGTGATTTGCAGGTTAAATAAATATGTCGGGACAGCCAAGGCAACCCTGAGCCACAACAGATGGGGATATTTTGGGGGGCTAATGAAGTGATTAGTGCAACGCCTTTGCTTGCAATATTGCTCATTAGGTAGCAGGAAGAGAAGCAGCTGGACAGCCGGACAGCAGGGCAGCAGGACAGCCGGACATCTGTAGTGTAGTTGGGGGAGAGGGTGCTTCTTATAAATTGCCCCTGCGACTGTTGAGCATTTTCGAAAAAGAAAAAAAAACCGGAAATAAAACAAAGCACTTGCCATCGATCACAAATATGAAGCACATTTGTTACACCCAATACCCTACTCTCCTCCTCCCTCCCCTCTCACCCATTACTCACTAACACTACCTTACACTATACAACAGAAACTTCAGAAACTACTCAAAGCATTGGAAGCCAGCATATTGTGTCTATATAGATGCAGATAAATATATGTGATACGTGCAGCTTTGGTCTAAAGGTTCAGGACACATCGGCAACTATGGGAATTCGTGGGCGTTGTCCTAATCAATTCCAATTAGCAGCAGCTCTTCCCACACCTCATCTTACACTCCCTCATTCTCTCTTTCTCTAACTCTTATTCTCATCGCTCTTCTCTCTCTTTGCTTGCTTTTTGCTCTGTCTGCCTTGGTCCTGCTGATATATTCAACGCAAAATTATTATTTATTATTTGCTTATTTGTTATTTATCTCAAGCATAGATAAAATATGCTAGACTTTCCCATTGCAATCCATTAAATCTGCTGCCTGACCATATGGATAATCGTTGCACATAAAGCACAAAAGATGGGAAAGTAAGAAAAATTTGATGATTTTGAGCTCTTCATTTGGCTAGAGGTAATATGGTATTTATATAAACAATATGTATACCCAACATAGGGATGGAACGATGAATCATATGATCCATATAATCGATTATTTCCCTTAAAAGTTTCGTTTTAATCGAATCGAAAAACGTTTATTGTAAAGTGTAGTGTCGCATGGTCAAAATTAATATGAGTAAATAATCAATTTTTTTGCCATCTCTAAAAAAATATACATTTTAAATATTTTTAATATATTGTATTGTATTGTAATATATTTAGTTATAATATTAAGAAATATCCTTTAAACTAAACCAATCAAATATCGAGGAATACGCCCAAGAACTTTATTTAATCTGTGCATTTTTATGCGAAGGAATTTTAGACTATATAGTCTATAAGGCATAAGAATTTCTTACCATATTTATCACAAATTAAAGCATTTACTAGAGGGCGATTAAATACCAACTAAATTCCAACTAATTTCGTGGGCGAATCATCAATATTGAACTGCTGAAGCAATTGACAGACCGCGAGACGTGAGTCGACGCCCAGACCCTATGATTCCCATAGGACGCGTCAGAGTCGAGATTCGTTATGCGTACAGGCAGACCTTATTATGTATTATAATTGTTGTTGTTTTAGTTGTTGTTGTAAGTTGTTGATGTGGCTATTAATTAATGCGTCACAGAATGACACACCCAAGCAGCCGAGCAAATTTATGAAGATGTATAAACACAGTTAAGAGAGTGAGAGAGAGAGACAGAGTTTGGGTGTGTGGTAAAAGCATATTTATGGATTATAAGCGCATAAATCTGAGCTGAGTTTTATCAGCGGTAAAACATACACACCCGTATATATTTATACTATATGGAGAAAGTAGAAGGAGGAGAAATATGTTCAGCCAGAAATGATGATGGAATATGCGTATTTTTTTAATTAGCAACATTTCTACAGATTTATGAGTGTCCTTAGTGCTGTGCAGGACGTCTTTGATTTAACTATGAATGAGTGTGTGGGTTTTTATGAGTGTATCTGAGTGTGTGAGTGAGGCATGTGTGTGTGTGTGTGTGTGTGTGTGTGTGTATTTTCGCACTCTAATGCGCATCGTTTGGCGCGGACATCGGGGAATTATCTGCAGACGTGCCATAGCTATGATTTATGCATTCGTTTTAATTGAGAAGTTCGAGACTTTGACGGCAAATCCTTGAAGCTTTTCGATTATAATCGCACCTGAGCAGCCCAAAGACATACAAACAACAACAAACAAACAGAACAGAGGCATTTGCAGAGGGAAAAAAAAAATCATACGAAAAGTAATTAGAGTATGGCAAATCGAAAAATAAATAATTGAAATGATAATTCCACATAATTAGCAAAAATCTCGAGTGATGATTTTCAATTATTATTGACGCCAATTCCACTACAACTTTTCGATGCGTCCACCCTGAAATTTCATCCATACATCCCCATCCCCCCACCCTCCCTTCCCATCTACAGATGGAAAACTTTTTGCTCTGTCTATGCGAACGCATCTTAATTAATTCCTGTTTGATGAAAAACACTTTTACAAATTAATGTCGAGAGTCCCCTCGGACGAGGCTAAAGTTTTACCTGTTCGACATTTCCCTTCTTTTTTTTATATTCTTTGTCAATTGCTTCGATGACCTGTCGCTCACTCACACTCTCCATCTCTCTCATTGTCTATTTCTTCAGATTTCCCTTTCTCTCTCTTTCCCTCTATCTCTTTCTCTCTCTCTCTTTCTCTCTCTTTCCCTCTATCTCTTTCTCTCTCTTTCTGTTTTTATACAACTGTAGTCCATTTTGTCAACTTTTCACTGCGCATTCAATTTGTTCGTCTTCATAATTTTTCACCGTGTGCACACATTGAACGCGTCCTTTCAATCGCCGAGGACTCGCACAACAACCTTGTGCTGCACGTCCGCATGTCCAGGCTGTCAGTCAAGTGCCCGACACTCAAACGTACCATTCTCCCTTCTCGCTTCCCCCTCCTCACATCCTGGCCACAGCAGCCTGCCACAACGTAAACGTCACTCCCACAGTCTAACTGTCTGTCTTGGCCCTATTTACCTCTCCCTGCATTTCTTCTCTTCCTTTCCCGTCTGTCTGTCTGTCTGTCTGTCTGTCACTTCAGAACTTTATTCGCAGCTGTAGCTATAGCTCATCCTTCGACACACACATACTTATACACACACATTCACACATACCGGAGTTAAAGGACTTCCAAGTCCAAGTCTAAGGATGAGGATGAGTATGAGGCTAAGGCTGAGACTGAGACTGAAGCCAACTCGCCTGAGAGACATTGATTGACTTTCTTAATAGACTTTACGTCTTGTCAAAATTAAAGAAAGCGTCACGCTGAAAGCTCCCAAGCCACATCAAGTGTTTCTTCAACCCCCCACCCACCCTCTTTTCCCCTTTCCCACTCCCCTATGCCATGTGCCATTTATATTCATGTTTTGTGGCGAATTTGGTGTTGTTTGGGTTAAACTCAGCTGACAGCCCCACCAAATAAATAGCTGCAGCCGAGCAAAAGCCTCTGTAGAAGGCGTAAAACGTTTGGTGTACATGAATAAATGTCAGCCAAATGTATGGGAAGAGAGACAGAGAGAGAGAGAGAGAGAGAGAGAGAGAGAG
>JBANCZ010002473.1:0-15653 GCA_037040025.1 Sphaerogastrella javana | reverse complement strand
CTGGTGCTGGTGACGCCGCCGCTGCTGCTGCCGCTAAGCCCAAGAAGAAGCGTGTCAAGATCATGGTCATCACCTCGAAATTCGATCCGGCTACCAAACGCATTGATGCCGAAAATGGCAGCATTGAGCACTCCACGGGCATCTTAGACCCGGCTACTGGTCGCATTGATACGAAGTACGGCGTTATTGATCCTAAGAACGGAACTTTGGAAGCCCTTAATACCAAGACCGGCAAGAAGGAATTATTCCAGGGTCAACTCGATCCCAAGACGGGCAATTTACATTTGGTTACAGGCGTTTCAGACCCGAAGACCGGCCGCATCGATGAATCCCTAGGTCAAATTGTGTGCATTACACCACAGGATAATCCAGTTGTAGAATTGACGGTAATTACCAGCCGCATTGATCCCGCTACGGGTAAGATAGATACCGTTAACGGTGATGTGGAGCGTTCGCTGGGTGTGCTCAATGTGGAGAACGGACTGCTGGATACGAAATATGGTGAGATTAATCTGCGCACAGGTGAACTAAAGGCCATCGATCCCAAGTCAGGTAAAATTGTCGTGAGTAAGAATGTTAAAGTTGATCCTGGTACCGGACAGATCACCTTATCAGGCGTTGTTGATCCTAAGACAAACAAAATTGATCCTAACCAGGGACGTATAATTGAGGTCGGACAGCAAATTGATCCGATTGTTGAGGTTACATCCCTAGCTGGCAAATTTGACTCGAAGAAGAACGTCATCGATCCAAAGACAGCCCAGGTGGAGACTTCGGGTGGTCAGTTCGACCCGAAGGCGGGCAAGATCGACACAAAGTATGGGCAAATCGATTTGGTCAAGCATACTATCACATTTACCGATCCTAAGTCGGGCAAGACTGTGACACGTGACATTAAGATTGAACCCACAACTGGACAGATTGTGCTTAAGAATCAAATCAATCCGAAGAACAATAAACCCGACAAGGACTATGCACGAGTGATTTCGCTGCGCATTGTTCAACAGCGCGTGGATCCATTGACGAAGGCGCCAATCACAGAAGTCAGTGCTGCCAAGGATAAGGACATTATTGTCGATCCCAAGTCCAACCAGATCTGGGTACCCACTGGCGCAAGTGATCCCAGCACCCAAGAACCACAGTACATTTCCAGCAGCGTTGATCCCAAGACAGGCTATGTTATCACCATCTACGGCTATCTTGATCCCAAGACCAATGAGATTAAGAAACAGACTAAACTTGACCCCAACACCATCAAGATTGAGCCCACCACTGGCAAGATCTATACTGCAACTGGCGAGGTTGACCAAGCCACCGGTGAACCGCTCTACGCCAGCACCCAAGTTGATCCCGAGACATCCGAGGTCTATACCAAGGTGGCTCGTGTCGATCCCAGAACAGGCAAAGTTGTTATCGTACGCATCATGCTGCTCTCTCGACCTGATGAGCGTGGTCGTCCCGAGGAGCTTGATCCCGAGACATGCGAAATTGATCCGACCTCTGGGCGCATTCTGAAGTTCTTCAACAAAACCGTTTATGTATACAATATGATTGATCCGGTAACTGGTGAAATTGTACAGGTCGATCCCAATGATCCACGTTTCGCCGGCGCACGCACTACCGTTACCCACACCATGACGCTGACGGGTGAAATCGATCCAGTCACTGGCCGCATCAAGAGTGAATACGGCCACATCGATCCAAACACTGGCGACATTGACCCGGAAACTGCAATCACCGATCCTGTGACGGGCAAACTTATACTCAACTATGCCCAAATCGATCCCTCACACTTTGGCAAACAGAGTCAGGTGCAGACGACCACCGAAACGGTGCCCATCACACGCCAGCAGTTCTTCGATGGCGTCAAACACATCGGCAAGGGTGCACTGCGTCGCGACAGCGAGGGCAGCAGCGACGACGACATGACCAAACAATATGGCAACGAAACCGTACAGGATATTGTGCTCAGTGCTGGCACACAAGCTGGCGCCGGCGGCAAACTAGGCAAACAAGTGAACACACCGACTGTGGTAAAGACGACAACGAAACAGGTGCTGACCAAGAACAACGACGGCGTTACCCACAATGTGGAGGAGGAGGTGCGCAACCTAGGCACTGGCGAGGTCACCTATTCAACGCAGGAGCACAAGGTTAGCAGCTGGATCACAATCACTGTCTCATACACACCACACTCTCTCTCTCTATCTCTCTTGACATAACTCTGTCGCTTCACTCACGCTCTAGCTGCAATTTTCTTTTTCTATAGTTATATTTAATACTTTGAATTTCTCTTTTTATTTAATTTCATTTACGCTCGCTGTTGTTGATCTACTACTCGTTGTTATTGTTGAATATATAATTTGTTGTTTTATCGCGCGCACTAACCACATGTTTGATTTGTGTATCAACCACACGAAAACAAAAACCCACCCATGCATTGCCGCCCGTCACGTAGGCTGATGCCACACCCACCGATCTAAGTGGCGCCTATGTCACAGCCACCGCAGTCACCACCCGCACAGCCACCACGCACGAGGATCTGGGCAAGAACGCGAAAACGGAACAGCTCGAGGAGAAAACTGTGGCCACCACACGCACCTTGGACCCCAACAATCAGCAGCAGCGTGTCGTCACCCAGGAGGTGAAGACCACGGCCACAGTTACCAGCGGCGACCAGGTGAGTAACCGCTAGCCGTCAAAGCATGCAGCAGCACCTTAGTTACTACAAAATGCATGAATCTTAATCAAATTTTTTCAATTTGTATCGTTTTCGTTTCGTTTTGTGTTGTTTGATTTTTGTTTGTTGGCGATCTGTATGTTTGTCTTGTATGATTGCGTAGTATCAGCGACGTGACAGCGTCTCATCCACCAGCTCCGGTGATTCCGGCACGCCCATCGATGGGCCATACGATGGCTCCAGCGTTGCACGCACCGATAATCAGGTTTGTTCACCACGTTTCCCATTTGGGCGCATGCACAAATTTGGCCTACAAAATGAAGCCATAACATTTATTTACTTTATTTCATTAATAATTGTAATTAATTTATTGTATTTGTATGTTTTTGTTTGAAACTCTAGAAATCTCCGCTGTACACCAGCAGCGCCAATACCAGCGGTCCACATGTTGAAAGCACACGCGTCGTCCTAGGCGAGGATACGCCCGGATATTCGGGACATGGCGAAATTATCTCTACACAAACCGTCAGCAGTAAGACACGCACCGTGGAAACGATTACCGTAAGTACAGGGAAAAACGACTAAAAACAACTATATATAGAAAGCTAATCGAGCTTTAATAGTTGTCAGAGCTATTAAAGCTAATATAAACTAGCTAATATATGCACTAACGAAAAGCCTTGAGTAAGTAGCACAGGTTCAAGTATTTTCCAACGATATGTTTATCGATTTATATCGATTTTCCTGTCCATGTGCTGAGCTACCCCACTGTACAAATCAATTCATGCATCTAGTCTCTTGTTTTCAAATGGGTTTTAGCAATTGTTTATAATATATATAATATAATAATATAATTGTTTATAATATTTTATGAATATGTACAAAGTGTATAAACTTACAAACGCTTTTTAAGATCTATTTATAGTTAATATATACTAATTATTTGTGCATTTTTCATTCGATTTGACTCACAGTACAAAACCGAACGCGATGGCATTGTTGAAACCCGTGTGGAACAGAAGATAACCATTCAATCTGATGGCGATCCAATTGATCATGACAAGGCACTGGCTGAGGCAATACAGGTGCGTATTGAATTTATTCTATTTATGATCATTTTCATTAACTAATTATGTTTTTTACTTTGAAATTTACAGGAAGCGACGGCCATGAATCCAGACATGACAGTCGAGAAGATTGAAATTCAACAGCAAACGCAGTAGATTTTATAATTTAATTCTTAAAAAAAACAAACAAACAAAAAACAAACAAAATGCAAGAAAATGCAAGCAAATCTTTCGCACAGTTTACACACATCTATACACACACACCCAAGCACACCTTTTATACGAACGACTTATAAACCACAGAGAAGAGATCCCGAGATAAAAGAGAAACACAACAGCCACATGACTCAGCAAAAGCGAATCAAAATTCAATTAACTCTATATATAGATATAGTAAGGAAATTGAGCTATCCATAACATAACATAACATAACATAATACACGTCTTGCAGTTAATTGCATTCATATATACATACATATATATATATTTGTATGTTTATTATTTTTTTATATTACAAAAAAACAAAACAAAAGAAAAACATTGTTGTTTATACGAAAGAAAAAGCCTAAATAATATGAAAGAAGAGTAAATGCTACCTTTAATTAATTATTGTCTAATGAAATCCAATAATCTATTATTGAATGTGCAACAAAGTTTATTGAATGAATTATTTAAAGAGAATATTATATTATATATAAATGTATTAAATTTGTAAAACACACACACACACACACACACACAGAGAAACACAATTGCATTCAAAACAAAATTAATAATGATAATAATAAATTGATAAACCTAAATGTACACAAATTCCGAGCGTATATTCGAAAGATTCATACTATTCATTAGATTCACTTAGCGCTCTTTGCATATAGAATGAATGTATATAGGAAAAAAATAGCAAACTCTATGCCACTCTGACTAAAAAAAACATCATTGCAATTAACTTAAATTACTAGCAGCAAAAACGAGCTAAGTAAATGAAAAAACAAATGAAACCATTTGGGAGTCACCAGTGGCAGGAGGCAGTGCCTCCTCCCTTTCGTCGCTGGACATGTGATGGCGATAAGGACTTGGCATTAACATGAAATCCAATTCGCAATTGCAACTACAGTCGGCAGCAGGCAAATTATTGTAATGCAATATTCATGTGATGGGAGGGGAGGACCGGCAGGGTATAGCTGACCAGGCTGACGGCAGTAGTGGGAGGAGGTGCTAATAATATTACGTTCCATGGCAGGAATTTCGCTTTTTATAGTGCTATGCCCATGTGAAGAGATTCAAAAGGGGTCTAATAAGTTTAAAAGCGGAAAGCAGCAAGATGAACAGAGGAATGTTTAATAATTATCTGATATGTAATATTATTAATAATATGATAAATGATATAGATAGAAAGATATAGATGATATAGATATAGTAGCAAGAAATATCAAGGAGTATGGAACCAAGGAATGAAACCAAAGCAGAAACCTTGACATTATAACCGAAACCGTAACCTAAGCCGGTATTTCTGTCCATCGAAGTTCGAAACCCATACTGGAGTATTATTTTTTTTCGGTTTCATTCCCATATTCTATAGATATTGAATAGTTTATACACAAAGTGTTAGAAAAGCAGAACTAACGTATTTTGAATTATGAAACTATAGAAATCGTTCAAGCTGTCTATTGTAGGTCGTGTGCTTACGACTGTTGTGCTGCTCCTGCTGCTGCTGTCGACTCAATGCAATTTTTAAATTGTGGCCACAACATGCAAAAAAATTTCAATTATAGCCACATGGAGCAAGGGGAGTGCAACAAGCAACAGCAGCAGCATAAAAAGCCGTAATTAAAGTGGAGCGTACAAGGTGACTGACTAATGCATTGATTCATTTTTTAGATATAAGTACACTCACACACACACACACACACACACACATTGAAATTGTACACCCTGCGGTCAGTGTGAATGCCACAATATTCAGCAGTTGCTCATTGCGTTCGTCACACTGTCAGCTCTTTTGAGGAATTGCAAAACCATTCCGCATTAAACACCTGCACCTCCCAGTTCACCTGTCCAAGCGGACAAACTTGTAGAGTAGAAGAGTGAAAGAGGGGGTGGCAAGTAGGGCCTTCACTACTACATTTACTCTGCGATAAGGGAATCGTGTTGAGTGCTTTTGCTTCATGCATTTTTAAATGCGCTTGACCACATACGCTTTGCGAATATTTTCCCTCCTTATCCACCAGACCCACACTTTGGCCAGAATTTCCTTGTTGTTATTTGTGTTATTTTGTTGCCACTGTTATTGTTTTCCAAACTCCTGCATATTGCATGTTCTCGCTGAGGTCAGTTCGAAAATATCCGACAAAACTTACGGCTCTTGTTGTTATACCTTCTTATAGAGGAGACGCCCAGGCCAATAGACAACAGACAAGAAAGGCAATAACTGCGCAGACCAAGTTCACAATACTAAGATACATCAGGCAGATACTTTAATAATCCAATTTCAAGAACTATTAGCCATGCGAAGGTTCCATCAATTTCGGTTTAATTTCAAAAGGGGAAACTTGACTATAGCTGCAATCTATTGTTTATCTGCTTGAAATTTATACAATAATAATATTATTTGTAATATATTTAATTAAATTTAAAATATATATATTTGAATTAAAATATACCATGCAATTTAATATATTATTGTTTTATAATATATTATTTAAGTATAATATATAGTCTACTATTTCCAGTTCCTTTTTGCCGCAATGTCCAAATCGTTTTGATAAAACACAATCCATTAAAGTTAATGCAAGCTCGCGCGATTAGATCACAGAGTCATATTTAATTTAGAATCAATTCTGTGTAATGCCAAACAACCTACCAACCCTCCCCTCCCCCCTCCCCATCCCAAACCCGTCGAGTTGTGGTCGAAATCAGTGCAAAAAATCAAAGTGCAGCCAGCACCGACAATTTTCGACTCGGGACATTGTCGCGACATTGCCAATTAGATTTGATGGTCGTTTGTGCTAAAAACCTTATAAAACGTATAAAATCAAAAGAGCAACAAAAATAAAAAAGCGAAAAATGTAAAAAAGAGAGAAATAGCTAAAGTATTGTATAAATAGTAAAGGTTCATGTGAATGTGTGTGTGAGAGCTGTAGGGCAAGTGTAGGCGTGCTTGGGCAGAGCGCAAAAAAACGAATGTTAAATGTCATGCGAAAAGGGAAAATGTAAAAAAAAAAGTGACAGAAAAGTGCACTACAGTCGCATGCAATCGACAGACAGAAAAGTTTCATGCAAAGGTTTTCGCTTTGCACCGCATTTTCTTTTCCATTAAGAGGTGTTATTTTTTTCATTCAATGAAAAGAATATGGTCCTGTAAACTTGATTGTGATGGTCATTTGACTAATTTTGTTTTTCAATAATAAAGGGCATACTTTTTTTTATAATATAAAAACAACATTCAATTATTTTTTTCCCCAAAATTCCATTTATCTTTAAATATTAAAGTAACACCTCTTATTGGAATGACCTTTGTATAGAATACATGTCAAAATTAAGGGAAATTTTTGGGTAATTTATGCAAATAAAATAGAATAAATATTTGTTAAAAGATATATTATAAAGAATATGTTTAAGCACGCCCACTTACGCCCATATGCCTTTAGTTAATATACCCCTTTTAGCAATGATTGCAGTGTCGCAAATCACAAGCTGAATAACAGAATGTAATGGGGTGAAGGGGTAAAGGGAAGAAGAGGAAGAGGAGGCATGCAGAAATATTCATGCAATGCTAGAGGTAACGGTAAAGGTAACGGCAATTTGCATGTCTGTCTCTGTGTGTATGTCCACCCAAGGGAGTTTAAGGTAATTGCAGCAAAAATGAGCAAAGGCAAGGGGAAGCAGGAAAGGGGGGAGGCAAGCATAGCAACAAGTGGAGCAGGCAATTATATCGAATATTTTGCATGCATTGCAGCAGCGGCATATGGAGGAACTAGAGGAGAAGCCGGAAGAAGAGCAAAGCAGAGAGAGTATGAGAGAGAGAGGGGAGAAAGAAAGTGAGAGAGAGAGAAGGAGAGAAAGTGAGAGAGATAGAGACAGGGAGAAAAAGAGAGTGCAAGAGAGTAAGTTTACTTGCTTTACTCACTCTCCCTTTCCTTCTCTCACTTACACGCACACGCAATTGTTTGTAAACAAAAGGACTCTCCCTCTCTCTCTCTCTCTCTCTCTCTCTATCATACTCTCTCTCTCTCATACTCTCTCTCTATTGCTGTCTCTTACGCCTACCCCTATCTCATTATGGTAGCTCAGCGTCTGCGCATTAACCCCCCTCTAACTGTTATACGCCCCAGTCTTACCCCAGGCCCAGTTTAGGCACAGTTTCGGCTGATCTTGAGGGAAATTGGTAACAAGCTCATGCGTCTGCCTTGAGTAAACAATTTCCTTTGTTGTTGTTGCTTTTTTTTTTTAGCTAATTACAAGCGAAGACATTTTAATGGAATTTTCCGTTAAGCAAATGAATGCTTAAGAAATTATCATTAGTGGCAATGCTTTGGCAAAGAAAACACATTTTGATTGACAGTCAAAGTGGCCTAAAGCACAGACAACCATCAACCCTCTCCCACACTACCAACTACCTTTAGATCCTGCTCATATGGTGGGGTATACTCATATTTAATTTGACTTCTTAACAAATATTGAACAGCGTAATTAACGGTTCGCATCGTGTGTTAATTATGCATTCAAATCATTAATCAGCCTAGTAGCTTTCACTAAGTGTTAGTAGGAATACACACACACACACTCACACATTCTATGAATTCACCCAACTTTTCGATTTTCCAAATTTCCATTTATTTCTATTTGTTTTCACTGCACGCATTTCGCATAAAACCATATGAGAAGAATATTTTGCAATCAAAATTCGAGTCGCTCCATAAAGCCATGGCCTAAAACTGACCACTGGAAAAACTGGTAGGAAAAACTCGTTTCGAGGCTTTTCTTTTATTGGGTGCGTTTCAAATTATTGAAAACAAATTTGCGCTAAACACTTTCAATTGCCAAAGATGATATTTTTCGGAATCATATAAAAATGGCAATAAATGCAAATGAAAAGCTATAAACGATTCACGAACACCCATACACGTAAAAGTCCAAGCGCAGCGGGTAGCCAAGAGTAGCGTGTGCTCGACTAAGGGTTGATACTCATAGTAGAAACTGGAATATGATTCGTATTCGTACTTAGCAAATAATACAGTTGAGTTGAGTTGATTAAAGTAGAGTAAAATAGAATCAAACATATGAAAAATACTATTCATATATATAGAAGAGATCCCTTGAATCTTACTCTATTCGATCTATACCTTATTCCTTTTTAATCTCTACAGTCTGTTCCAACAATATTTTAGCTAATATTCATAACAGACTTATAATCATGGAATGAAACCTAATAAAAATAACGTTCCGGTATAAATTTCGGTTTTGGTTACTGTTTAAGTTTAAAAATGAATAATACCCTTACCTATAGTAAGAGTACCTGAATGTCGGGGAAACTCAATGCCTCTCTCTGCTAAAAAGTCAATTTTGAGAGCTAACAAAAGCAAAGGGTTGTCGCAGGGGTCAAAGGGTGTGCATTGAGTGTGTCTTCCACTGTGTGGGTTAACCGAAAACCCATTTTCAATAAATACCAATTATGATGTGAGCCAGCCTCAGCCTCAGCCTCAGCCTCGGTAGTACACAGGGTGCGCACATTGGCAGAGTTCTTTCGATTTGTATACGGATGCCGATACGGTTGTGTATGTTGATCTGAAATTTGGGGCATGCGAATTATTATTGAGCTAAACGATTGAAGCGATTGAGACGCGTAAAAGCGTTTTGAAATGACCATATGGTCAAGGGTCAACAGGGTCAGGTGGTACAGCAAGAAATGGACAATTTTGGTGGGTGTGGGTGCTGGATTTGTAGTTTGGGGGCAATTTTCATGGCACATTTATGGAATTATGCCACAGCATAAAACTTTGATGAGCTACCAATTTTACAGCTTGTGGCCGTTCACACAGAGCCCCACAGCCAAATCAAGGAATGCACTGAATCAGTAGGGATGATGGGTGGCAGTAAGAAACTTGTACTCAGTATTTAAAGATGAGGGTAGTACAAATGTACTTCTGTACTTCTATTAAATATATTTCAAACCTATATACGCATAAAGATATTTATTTCATTGTATTACGAAGATTTGACAGTTTTACAAGCTTTACAGACCCCTTTGACCCTTTTAAAACGTTTCTAAAATCGGGCAAGGGAACTTGAAAATGTGGCGAACGTATAGTGAGAAAATTTCAAGCCAACAGTTTGCATTTGCGTGTAGAATTATTGGATATATACCATATATATATAACCATATACATACTATATATAGCAGTTATACCTACATAGATAGTAAATTATCAGTTGCATGCCATTGGCATACGTGTACCATGAAATATTCATGGTCATAGTCCACCCTACATAATTAGCCAAAAAAAAAAGACTGAAACGAAAGAAAATTGGGAAAATTTGGTCGGTCGAAAAATGGAGCAAATGTCGTACCAAAAAAAAAAAAATTGAACTGAACTCTAACCCGTTCCAGTTCACATGACGCAGTTCAAAGCGATTAGCCAGTCATAGAAAAGATAGGGCGCTAGAGAGAGGGGAAGGAAGAGAAAGGGAGTGAGATGTGGGTAGCTAGTGAGTAAGCATAGGTTGGTAAAATAATGCGACAATCATTAGATCCTACGTTGCGATTAGCCGCTATTCGTATTTCGGAATTTCGAAATTTTTTGCGCGCTTATCAAACAAATGTCGATTGTCCGGACACGGGACACGACCGAAAGGCTGCGGGACAGGACACTCGGCACCCTAGCCGGTCATTTTCATTTCGCATAATAAAGGTCATTGTGTTATTAGTTGATTTTGCCCGCCCTCTGTGTCCACTTGTGCTGTCTTTTTGGCCCTAAACTTGTCTATTCAGCCACGTAATAGCCGCACAATTTATATTATTAATGCTCCACATGTGCGCACACTGTGCACCGCACACACACACACACACACACACTTACGCTCTAATACCCCGTAACAATAGCGCCAAAAAATGAGGGGTTTGCTGTAGTTAGAGTAGCCGTAGTTGGAGGTTATGCCTTTGCCATGGTTCAATTTTACGCGCTGACCTAGTAGCACCTGCCCATTGGGTAAGTCTTCGACGAAGGCTTTGCTAATGCAGAAGGAGAAGAATGTGGCTCGTTTCTGCAAGTTTTACAGGGTATTTTGATTAGATTATATAGAGAAACTTTAAAATGCTTTACAATAGTAAAAAGAAGGTGTCGTACTGAGATTTTCTAATGTTCATAGTCCCTAGGTTGGAGTTCTTTTAAAGGCTTTTGTTTGTGGCATTATTTTTCAACCCCGCAAAGGGTATATAAGATATGTGGAACTACTTCTGGTAAAACATTGTTGCAAAGGTAGTTTTTATAACTTGGACTGAGGTTCCCTAAAGTTCTAAGCATGCAGCTGTCCCAACCCTTTTAAAAAGTACCCAAAATATCCAAATATAGTTAGTTGGTGGTTATTTTTGAGGCTCGTTAGGACAAGGAGCACTAGCCAAAGTTCGATTTGGATGTAGAGTGTTCTTTTTGGCAGTGAAATGTCACGAGGATTTAGGGCTTCAGGCAATTAGCCTGAAGGATACCACTGACGTAGTATTGGACAATATTGTGTCAGTGCCAGTGGGTTAGTATTAAAAATATAAAGGCTCGTCACGGCAAACTGTCCCCAAAAGGGAAGGGGTTGAACTACAAAAAGACCAAACAGTTAGCATATAGAGCTCTAGAAATTATGCGTTTTGGCGTAGTTGAGTCCAAACTGGCAGAGTGGGAGGGGGGTGGTGGTGTACTTAACAAATTGCCTGACCAGTGTTGCATAATGTATGAAGCGCAAACAACGCACAGCGCAGCACTGACACTGAAAGTTTGACCATCCAATCCCCCAACTCCTTGGAGAACGAAGGTGGTCAAAGTACCTGAGTGGGTGACGGGTTTTTTTCGCTAGCCCAAAATCAAATAACTAGGCTCTCCATAGGGCTAATACTAATGGACCCCATAAAGGTCTATTGTGAGCTCACTATATGTGGGTTTTCCTTCACGATTTCAATGGCATATAGTATGCTATATGCTATATATGCTGACCAGCAATTCGTGTTATTGCGCTTCATACTTTGCACTTGACTAGGTTTTGTCCATCTCCCCCCCTTGGCCGCCGCCACCGCCACCTATGTGTGTTACGCCCATCCATCAGACAAAACAAAAAAAGATAATTTAATAGTCGCAACAACACATATATCGATCGTCCGATGTGTAGACCAAAATGAAAATGCTTTTCCGAATTGCGTGTCCCGCCTGATGGACAATTTTCCAAGTCGAGCAAATGTACAGCAACAGCTAAATGAAACCGCAAATGAAAAACTAAACCAAACCAAAAGCACTTTTCCATTGGCAGGGGGCGGGCAGCGGTAGCAGATGGTGGGCGGGGCCGTGGCATGTGTGCTGCTGCTGTTGCTCCAGGCCCGCGCACATGAATTATTAATTGACAATTGCCGAAAATGTCCATTATCAGGTGGACTTGGGTAAGCGTAGGGACAGGCGGGGAATTGCGGGGAAAAGGCGGAGTAAAAGCGGCTAAAACGACGTACTACAGCAAAAGTAGTTAGACCTGCGACTGAGTATGAGGATGAGGGTAAGAGTGACGGAGAAAGAGAGTGAGAGAGAGAGTGAGAGAGAGAGAAAGAGGGAGATCGGCAACGAGGTCACAAGGTAAATTTCAATTTCAGTCTAATGAAAATTGTGGCAAATGCTTGTTTTTCTTTTGCCCACAACCCTATGCTGCTAACCCACCCCCCTCCTCCGTCTCCTCCTCCTCCTCCTTCTCCCACCCTTAGTCTATTAACTAGCAATTGTATTGGGGTTAGTTAGATTTCCTCCGCATTCGCTGCAGGTGTTTTCATTTCGGGCCGCTTTTCTTTATTTTCCCAATTCCCAGCATTTTTTTTTTTATTCGGCCAATTGCAAATTACAACTTCCGCTTCATATGCCTGTCATTTGAACGCACACATGGATACATGTGTTGGCCTAATGACATTCGGCAATGACAATGTGGAAATTACGTAGTGATCAGAGCGTTTTTTTATTTTTGGTATTACGCTCTATTGGCCAAAACTGCGGCTGCATCTGTGGCTCAAATCTTTTAACCAACACGCAATTATTATGGCCCAAATGAGTTTTTTTTTTGGTATTGTACTATATTCGAGGTTTTTATTAGAAATTCTTTATATGATATATAATATAGATTTATTATAATATATATTTGTGAGGACTGTACTAATATTTTTGTTTGATTTTCTAGTTCTTGCCAAAAATTCAAAGGAGCCAAAAAATATTTCCTTTACATGAGCCACAATAAATTCAAGGGATAGGGCTCTAAAGAAGGCTTACTATATTGTCCAGTATACGGTAGATTAAAGGGTAGATTATAGGGTAGAGTATAGTGTATATAGTTTTTATATTTATAATATTTTTATTATAATAATTTTACAAATCGTAATAATAATGTTTTATACATATAGAAACTGTCTCTTGAGCTGCCTATGAAATGATCTTTTCTTTCATTTAATCAAAATGTGTTTCAATATTTAAATAAGTATATAAAATATAAATAATATGAACAAAATTTATGCTATATAAGCTTCTTCAAAATGATTAATTATAGATTATAAATAGCTAAAATAAAAAACAATAAGAAATTATAATATTGCATAACTCGAGAGTCCAAAACTGTGGGCTTACATGGCCCGCTGTTTAGGCCAGCAAAGCAACAATCAGAGGGCGAAGAAGACGAAGAAGTAGAAGAAGTAGGAGAAAAAAGAGTACAGCCAATGAAAGCAGAAGAGAGAATACAGAAGGTAGAAGATAGAAGATATAGTAGAGTAAAACCACTTGGCCAGCAGCAGCCAGAGTCAGAGCCAGCCAAACTGACGTGTTCAAAAAGTCGTTCAACTCGATCAAAGAACACAAGCAGAGAGAGAGAGAGAGATAGATGAAGAATGAGAGAGCCAAGTGTTCTCTTACAATTATTCACACTCTCTCTCTCTCTCTCTCTCTCTCTCTCTCTTGATTCTACTGTCTCTCTCTCTCTCTCTCACACACTTTTAACGCTCAACGTTCTGAGCCGCAGCGTCTGTTGACTCTAAACTCTTGACTCTCATCTGTCCTCTCTCCACTCTCTCAAGTCTTTGACTCTCTTTTATCGTCTCTCTCTCTCTCTCTCTCTCTCGACGCTCGCGCCGCGTGGCTATAGCAACCCAAAACATGATATGAAATTCTGTTGAGCTAAGCGCAAAATAAATACAAAACTTGGCTTCCAGTTGTTGCCACCGCATTGCCAGAGCTGGGTTAAGTCTCCTCTTTGGCTTTCCACGCACTTTTTGTGTTTGCCAAAAATAAAGATCCAATCAATCATTCATTCATTCGATCAGTTGAGAACATGTTCAAATTATTGCTAGCAGTTCTGCTGGTGGCGTTGCATGCCACACGACACATTTTGGCCATCTCTTGCGGCGGTTGCGTCGATCTGGATGAGATCAACTTTGACAAGACGATTGTGCGATTTCCCTATGCTCTGGTCAAATTCGATATCGCTTTTCCCTATGGCGAGAAGCACGAGGCGTTTGCGGAATTCTCGCAAGCAGCGCATAAGGTCACATCGGAGCTGCTGGTGGCCACAGTTGGCATTAAGGATTATGGGGAACTGGAGAACAAGGCGCTGGGCGAAAGGTACAAGGTGGACGAGAAGAAATTTCCCGGCATATTCTTGTTCAGAAAGGGTAATCTGCAAGACTATATAGAATTTCCCGCACATCTGGACATAACGCTGGATAATTTGAAGAGTTTTGTGAGCAGCAATACCGATTTGTATATAGGACGCGAGGGTTGCCTCAAGCGTTTCAATGATGCCGTCAAGCACTACGCCAATCTCGATGATGAGCAGCAGCTGGCCCTCCTCGATGAGATGCTGGAAGAGCAGCAGAAGCTGAAGGAACCGCATGAACAAGAGAGCGCCAAGGTTTACCTCACGTATATGCGTAAGATCAACGAACTGGGCTATGTCTTCTTCGAGCAGGAGCTGAAACGCATGTTGCGTCTAAAGGCCGGCAAGGTGACGACCAAGAAGAAAGCCGAACTACAGCAGAAACTCAACATTTTGGAGGCATTCCGTGTGCACAAGCTTAGCAAAGCGGCACAGCAGTCCAAATCGGAGCTATAAATATGTGTTTATTGTAGCAAAATGTTGAACCAAAATGCTATAAATTTATTGTAAATTGTATATTAAATGTAACTGTTATTTCAAACATCTAAAACTTTGTTAGATTTTCATGTTGTGCACATTCTGCGATGGCAACTGACTGAAGCGAAGCAGCAACGAACAGTTGAAGAAACTGCTGAAATAGTTTCATTTCAATGCAATTATGTCTATTTTTTACATTTTCAAACATTTAATTTTATTTATAAAATTATTTTAGCATATCATTTTGCATAGGGTTACCAGATGGTAAGAGTCAAAAAAGCGGACAGCACTTCACACCCAACGAGGATACCAAAAAATGGTTCGATTTGTGGATCACGCCCTCCAGGCCTTTTGGAGGCATGGATTTCTTTCGACGCGGAATCCGTATGCTACCAGAAAGATTGGAAAATTCAACAATCAACGAGTAACACTCTTAATTCAGCTCCGATCACTTGCCATTAATTATAACATTAGATACAACAGCAACAGCAACAGCAGCAACAGCAGCAGCAACAGCAGCAACAGCAGCAGCAGCAGCAGCAGCAACAACAACA
>JBANCZ010002472.1:0-15654 GCA_037040025.1 Sphaerogastrella javana | reverse complement strand
ATATTAAACTAACTATATATATATATATAGTTTTTGCTGTTTGCTTTCAGGAGTTCAAAAGCTCACTGTTTTATGTTTTTTGTAATTTTTTGGAACTTAAATTAAGTTTTTGTTTTGTTTTGTATGATTTTGCATTTAACTAGCTACGGCTTTCAACGGCTCATTGGGTATATTATTATATAATTATGCATAATTTAAAATTATTATAACTAATATATAGATATATAGTTTTTTTTTTATATATATGTATACTTATACAATAATTGTAGATATGACACTGTCACTGTTGTTTTTACCGCTTACAAGTTACAAGTTACGGTTTACCCTTAAACATAAAATAAGCTCTAACTAGCTTAAAACAAAATCAAAGCCTAACCAGCAACAGCAGCTTCTAAATATTGCACTGGTGTCTGGCTATCGCTGTTGCTGCTTCTCATATTACACTTGTTACGGCTGTTGTTCTTGCTGCTGGCCGTAGGCAACAGTTAGATGATGCTGCTGTTGCGCAAAGCAATCATAGCTGGCACGCCCATAGTTGTATGCGCGACTAGCATCTTTGCGTGGCGGCGGCGGCATCATGACCAGATCCTCTAGCTTTTTCTGATTGCTGCTGCTGTTGTGATGTTGTTGCTGTGGCAGATGTTGCTGCTGTTGCTGATGTTCTTGCTCTTGTGACAACTGCAGCTTGTAGTTGATGCCACGTGCCGGCTATGTGCCCCAGCCACCCGATATTCTGGGCCTTTTGTGATTAGGCGCATCGTAATCACTCAGCTGTTGCTGCTGCTGATGTTGTTGCTGTTGTTGCTGCTGTTGCTGCTGTACGGCAACTGCTGCTAGACGCACATCCTGTTCATTGCTAGGCGCACCTGTGTTTAAGATAATAAAATCTGTTAAACTATTAGTTCGATCGGCACTTTGATTCAATGTGTGTGGCAAGGCATCGCTGTTAATTATTGTTTGCAGCAGCATGCAAACATTCGGTAACGCTGTGTTTGTGTGTATCTGTGTATATGAGTATGCGTGGGTGTATGTTACAGTCATGTAAGTAAGAGAGTGTGATTTTAAAAGTTTGTAATAGACTTCCATTTTGGACAACTGAGCGTGCTTTTCTCCGAATTCACCATGTACTCAATTGATAACGTTTTACTTTATTCTAATGCTTCACTAATGGCACGACATTTTCGATAAGATTTGCTTCTGACGAGTGCGGTGGTCATTCTAATGTAACTATCCAATTTCAATCTCGTCTTGCATAAAATACTCGCTGTTTTTAAATTTCATTGTAAAACACTTTAAAATAATTCTCTGCTTTAAATTGGTATTTAAATTAACGCAAAAACGATTACGTTGATCGCGTTAGTCTATCGCAAACAGTTTCACAAACTTTCTTACCTAATCGACCGTATGAATGTGTGTGGGTGTATGTTGGATGAGTTATCTCAGCTGCGCTGAACATTGTGTTAGTCGAAACGAAAATTATCTAAATATAGGCAGGCAATTATCGATTAATTTATATCCGATAAAATTCTTTAGTTATAATAAGTTGCGAAAGTATGACAGTGAGACGTATGGGAATCATAAATTTACACAATTTTGCTGGAAATGTATACATTTGTATATTGCAAAGCCTTGACAAGCTATCGATAAGCTGTCAACAGTGTGTCTGCTGAAGATCATAATTATCGATAGCATGTAGGGCTGTGATAAGTGATTGAAAGTGATGTTTCTCTGTGTGTATGTTTAATAT
The DNA here is from genome assembly GCA_037040025.1 of Sphaerogastrella javana. Lineage (NCBI taxonomy): Eukaryota > Metazoa > Arthropoda > Insecta > Diptera > Drosophilidae > Sphaerogastrella > Sphaerogastrella javana. The sequence continues at coordinate 13,907 of JBANCZ010002472.1, read as the reverse complement.
AGGTGAATGTGTTTTGTGTGGTGTTTATTTTTTGTGGCCAATTTACCGGCAAAATTCCATCTAGGATTATGACCCATTAGCGCGCGGTACGGATATCCTTCATACTTATCATGCCCTAAAAATTTGCATATATAGTTGGTGGTTGGTTATTGTTAATTGCATTATAATTAATATTATTTTAACATTGTTGGGCAGCAGTAAAAAAAGAGACACAATAAAATCATTAACTAGTTCAATAACCGAGTCCACGCAGCGTATATTTATAATACGGTAATCGATATGACGTATCTTGTATAAGATACCTTTATCGCATTATCGTTTTACAAATCAATATATTATACATCGATAGAAATGTCATTCTGATCAGTATGCAACAAGGCAATCTCGGTCTACGTTATATCAACACATCGATGTGCATTACATTGTTATCGATGTCCAATATTTTAAGTTCGACCTGTAGTATATTGAAACCGAATTGCGCATACACTACTTGAACTTCAAATAAAATTTGGAATTGCATTAGGAACATGCAAAGAAAACATTAGTACAAAATCTTTGCAAGCGCGGAAAAGCGTCATTTATCTAAGCAATAATACAATCAATTACATACCTGGTGTTGGAGTAATGTGACCTGTGGACGAGGGCCTCGAATTGGGCATGACCAGATGTTGTTGCGAATGACTTAGGACGCTCAAATTGGTAGCTTGCTCTGAAGTACCGTTGGTACCACCACCACCAGGACCCGTGCCAGGTACTGCACCAGTCAGGACGCTGGCATTGTTCAGGTGTGTAATAATTGACCCTCCAGCTGTTCCTGCACCACCTCCTCCTGCACCAGCGCTTGTTGAGTTATTACTACTGGTGCTGCTGCTGCTGCTGCTACCGCTACCTGTGGAGCCGTTGCTACTGTGCTGATGTCCGCCGCTGGCGGAGAGATCCCGTGGCGGTGACTGTGGTTCTGCCTTGACTTTGATGGAAACGGGTGATGTGGCGGGCGGCGGTGTGCTATTCGAGACAGCCAGATGCGAAAGACTGCAAGGCAGATCACCGTTAGGTGTACCTGTTGGACTTGACGGTTGCAACTGTACCCACCTAGTGTGCTGAACAAGACCCTGATGCCATTGCGGAAGGCTCATAATGTCTGCGTTCATGGCACCCGACGACGAAAAGTCCTGTGCACCAAATGAGTAGCTTGTGAGTGCAGGCATCGGCGTCTGCAGCGTTACAACGGGCGTATTAAGAGATGTCTGATTCTGACGTTGCTACAAATAAAGAAAAAGTCAACAACTAATATTAAAGTTGTGGCATTACTACACTTACGTCTGCATAGGCCACATCCTCGGCTGTTGCGGACATATTAGGCGCTAGGCTGGGCGGTATAACAACTCGTAAATTGGAAGCTCGTCCATTCTGGCTGCCTGGCGATTGCTGTTTAATGGGCAAATGATGAGCTGCGAGAGAATATAAATATTTATATATCAAATTGTGTATCATTATAATGCAGAGTCGTATAGGTAAAAATGAGTAAAACTAATTAGGTCTCTACAGAAACGTGATCAGGAAGAAACGAAAGGATGTTCATATTTATGCCCACCTATTCCAGGACTGGGACCTGGACTGGGTGATCCCACAAGCGGTGAATGTGAATGTGGATAACCGTTTGACATCTCCAACATGGTACCCGATGGATAGACTGTATGCATCGAATGAAATATATAGAGATATACGCATTAAATTCAGCTCTCACCACAATCAATGAAAAAAATGGGAGCAATTGTTAGGAAACGTTAGTCGTTTTTATTAAAGGAGTTTCTCGTTAGAACTTATAACTAGTAATTAATGGGTAAATGTTCATGCAGTTAAAAAAGTAGAGCAGTACAAAACTGAAACAATACACGAAACCAATAACGAGCTACTAGTAACGAGTAGAGAGTTATGAGATATGAGCTAAAAAAAATAAATTAAAATAAGTACTAAGCGACTAACAGCCACTCGTGATTATGAACGAAATATAATTAGTTTTGCAATGAAGAAATAAAAAGGCGGTACAATAACAATACAATAATAGTTTAGTCACCAACAATCAAATATCCCATAACAAGAAACTTTTGAAAAGTATCTTTTAGAAAGATGACAAAAATAAAAAATAACAGTTACACTATCAAACAAAAAGTTAGCGAGAATCGAAAAAAAATTACGCAAGAAACGAATATTATGAAAACATAACCAACAAAAAAACAACAAATAGAAAGTAAGAGAGAAAAAAAGATTGTGCACACCGTTGCGACACTGTACTAACTTATTAAGGACATCCCACCTGAATCCGTCTCCGAACTCGATGGACGTGGGCTGATGTTTGTATGGGACATTTGTGGGCTGGCCTGCAGCAGATTCTCACCGTACGAACCCGGCACTGGTACAGACACTGGCAGCGTATAACTAGCATTCGGCATTGGTCGATTTGGTGCACCACCACCGGGACCACCTCCACCTGGACCACCAGGACCGGCACCTGTGACGCCACCGATGCCCATTTGATTGCGCTGCATCATGTTCTGAAATTCCTCGTCGATCTTATTATATTTGGCTTCAGTGCGCGGGGTGAGCGTATAATCGGCCTCCGCTTCGGGTGAATCGGGTGACATGACGCCGTTTTTGTTTTCCTTCTGTAAAGAGAGAAGCACACGGTGAATGTGAGTGTCATATAGTATAGTCATCAATATAAGAGGGCGTAAGGGTGGACGGGTAATTGGCTAAAGCGAGTTGGGATGGCGAGGGGTCATGCTTGGCACTTGACACGTTGCCGCTCTGTTGATGTGCTAAATTATGCAAATCTTGTCTACGCTCTGCGCTTGGCATTAACATTACAAAACAATTTCAAAGGGAGCAAACAAAAGACAAGCTACAGCAAATACATGAAGTACAAGAGATAAAGTCGCATTAGAAATGCAAAATACATTGGTGTTTCTGCTTCTCCATCTACTTTTACTTCTTCCTGTGCCTCTCCAGCCTTTCATTTCATATTGGGTACCCCAAACTAAAGGTTTTGCTATTTAGTTGCGTATTTCTAATGTTGCGTAGCCACGTGATGTTGTTATTATTGTTTTCCTTTTTATTTTGTGTTCTCTGTTGACCGTTTTTGTTAATTTTCCGAGTGGCTGCTGCGCTATTCACAGTTCACTTGAATGTCTCATAATTTTATGCAACTGTCTTAAGCGTTTAACGCAATGTCACAGCGATAACTACCGATAAATAACATTTCAGCTTGCGACGTTATGAACTATATATTTAATAATTCTCATACATATATCCCACAAATAACGAGAAGGTACTGGAATACTACTTAAACTTAAATTTTATACAACAAAGATAATTAAAAAATGAGATTGTGAAGGTGTGCTGATTTTAAACTATGTAACGACTCGCAAATATTCGAAGCATTCCAAGTAAGGAAAATAGCGCATAACTTACCTCAATTATATTCTTGTTGGTCAGTGATTCGTGTGGCTCATTGTATTCAGTATACTTGAGCAGCACGCGATCCATATCCGTACTGGCATACTGATACAGTTTATTACTCGACGAGAAGATGATCAACGCAATCTCGCAATCACATAGCACTGACAGTTCATACGCCTTTTTCATGACGCCAAACTTGCGCTTGTTGAAGGTCACCTAATAGAAACGGAAAAGGAGAATAGGGTTGCTATGTATTAATACGTGTGTTTAACAAAGTGTTCATCAATTGAGCCTATCAAATATTTATGTGGTTAGACGTTGGGCCACCCCATTCACTATAACACACATTGTCAATGTTCTACTGGTTGTGTACTAACTACGATTGGTAATGAATCGATTATGGCCAAGTCAAGGCCAGAGGCCAAGTTATTGCTCAGACAAGTTGAGTCTTTTTGTTAGTGTTTCTCTTGGTTTTTAGTTATGACGCGTTTATGACTTGTTTAGAAGTTAACCTTTACAATACCACAGAATGTTTCTCTACCTGGTGCATTTTTCTCAACGCCTTCGAACGCAGCCCAACGTCACGCACTTCCTCATTCATTTGAACCTAAAAAGCAACAGTCGCAACACTCTTTTCCACAGCATGAGATGCTTACGTGGAGCCCAGATATTATGTTAAATACTAACTCTAGTCTTGAATTGAAATTAAAAATTATTAATTAATTTAAAATTATGTAATTTTATTTATTTTTTTAATTGAGTTCAAAACCGACCAATAAGAACTTAATTTCCTTAGATACCTGTTGGTTTTCTATTACCTTATATTTCCTACGTTAAAGCGCCCATATTAATCCCAAAATATTTAATAAAGTTTAACAAGAGGAATTGCATTTATAACATAATAAGCCAATCGCCAAATAAAATAAAATAAAAATACATCACGTATACGCAGAGTTAAGTCATCTATGAACTCGAACTCACCTGTCGGTTACGTTCATCGGTGATGCGGGAAATTTGAATTTTTTTGCGACCCATGACAGCTGATTCCGATTCGTGTTCCTTGAGTTGCAGCTTCAGAATACTTTATTATTATTAATAATAATATTGAACTTGTTGTTTATTCAAGTTACGACTGCTTCTCCTCTTCCGGTTTTGCTCCTCGTTGATGTTTTACTTATTGTTGTAGTTGTTGTGGTTGTTGAGCATATTTGTAATGCATCTAAATTATATTTTTCTTTTACTATCTACCTTGCTACCTTTCTCTATCTGGCTCTGTATATACTTTAAACTGGACGGCTTCTCAAAACGGCAAGGCGTTTGTTTATTATTATTTTCATTTATTTCTTTATTGTGATTGTTTTTCAGCTTCGCCTTTTTTCTCCTTGTTGTATGTTGCATATAAAGTGTTCTCAGGTATCTGCAAATAAATAGAGAAAAAACAATCAGTTTAAATTGGGCACAAATATGGACTAATTCATAAAAGAATAGCCTACATCCAACCTATTACACTAAGCGTTGGTATTCTGAGAAGGATACGTTTAGTAACAACCTTTTTATTTCGCTGAGTGTAGGTTAACCCAGTTAGCCATTGACTTCAAAAGGATGCCCGCAATCACTGCGAGGGAGAGGGGTGAGCGGTGGCGGTGGTGAGTATGGCAACTTGTTGACGCTTCATTGGCCACGTGCCACAAAGTTCAATGCACCTAAAACAATGCCTGTGCAGGCCCTCAACTGGTACCTACAGGGCACAGGTGGAGGTTGAGCTTCAGCTGACCCATTTTGAGTAAATGTTCCCATTAGAAACATTACCTGGGTTAATTTATGCGCCAGGTGGGAGTCGCTGCCTAATACAGCACTCAGATCCTGTAGGTAGCCTTCGCTCTTCAGTGAGCCAGGAAACGACTGGTCACGCGCACTCACGCGTGATTAGCGCCATTTGCAGTGCCAGTGGTTTACGCTTTGATGTCCTTCAGGTGTCAAGCGCCTCCTACACACACCACTTACACTATGCTTTAACTTTCAGAAATTATTCATCACAGCGCACAAAAAAGTAAAAGTTTTCGCTTTTCGTTTAAAACAGCAAGAAAAGTTTTCTTTAGTTTCACAGAATTACAAAAGTCGCACAGAATTATACAAGTGTGCCATACTATTTTTATTCAATTAAGCTCAGGCGTCATCAAACGCAGATGTTAACTTGCGTCTTCTATTGTTCACATGCATGTAGACTGTTGAACACATTTGTATAATTTGTATGCATAAATCCAGCTCAGCTGCACTCAAAATAAAACTGTTTAAAATTTATACAACTCTCAATCTCTGCCGCCTTTTACTCCGTTGTCTCAGGTCCGAAAGAACGCCTGCAGCAAGGCACGTGGCACGAAACGCGAGGCAAGCTCTTATTGTAGCAGACTCAACTTTACTTCTATACCCCTATTCCACTCAATTTCTCTCACTTTCTCCAAATATCTTTTAGTCTCCCTGTCTCCGTTTTTGACGCGTCTGTCTATGTAAACATGACAATTCTTGTTGCGCGCCTGAAATGGTAAAGTGGTACGGCACGACGGGAGAAAGTAGCAAATTTCCGAGCACGAGAGCCGGAAATCGAGTCAGATGAATTTCAATTGCTGTTAGCTTGGCTTCCTCCATCTACGTCCCACTGTTTGTCGTTTTTGTCCTTTTTGTCGCCTGTGTGCTGCTTGTTTGTCCTCCAGCCAGGACAACTTGGCTGCCTTGGCAACGTTTGTTTAGAAATGAGCTTGCCTCACGCAGCAACAACAACAACGGAAAGCAAACGACGACCTACGCAATATGTTTCAGCTTTCAACCCTGGACTGTCAGCTGTGCGGACTGTTAGGGGGTATGGGGGTAGAGGAAGGAAAAGCATAAAGGAAAAAGGAAAGCGAAAGCAAAAGTAAAAGCAAAAGGTTTTTTTTGGGGGTTTGAGCTAGTAAACTCCACGTGCGGCCAACCTTGACGTACAGGCCTCGTTTCTAAAAAGAAAATAAAGGAAAGCCTACAGACCTAACACCAAACCATCTACATATCCTATCCTCTTCTTTACCCAGCTTTTTCAACTTACTCCCTCTGTAGCAGGAAAAATTCGATAGGATAATGATTATGTGGAGAGCGTGCGTGCGTTTTGTATATGTCATTATTGAAATAAAAGATATATAAGTATGATTCTTTATTCCTATATACATGTACCTTTATATATTTACATATATACATATATATATATATACATACATATATATACATCTGCATAAAAGCCTACAGCTGCTCTATATTCCAGAGCCTACGCAACACGCATCATAGCCCAAGACGGAACCACGAAACACAAATCGATATGCTATCGATAATAAACTTTTTCAAGTTGATAAACGCAAGTCAATTCGTACTATATTATTTTATATAGATGTATATAGGAAGTGGCACAACTATAGTTAGTCATACATTTGCATTTGCCGCATTATACATACCCACTGTCACTCTAAAAAGTTGAATGTACCCAATATTTATAAAGATTGGCCGTTTAACAAATGGATACAGTTAAAAAAACACAATGACCATCCATTTTTTGTTTATATTTACCAAAACTTTAGTTAAACCAACAGTTTAATCTGTGCAAATAAAAAACTTTTTAATTATTAGAAACCTATACCATACTAGGCACGGATTTTGTTTGTTATTTAGAGAGTTCGAAATCAAAAGTTGAAAAGTAATCACTGCTCTGTTTATATACATATGTACATAGTAAGTTATATAGACATAGAATTAGATCTATTGGGATTTGTCAGAATCTAATGATGGATGCAGGCTTCATAGGGGTACCTTTATGGGGTTGGCAACCACAAGGAAATCTAACGCTGACGTGCTCTGCCTTTGCTGTTGTGGTTCTATTGGATCATCGGCTTCTCTGTTTAGTCTTACGGTTTCAGTCTTACTCAGTCTTACTCTTACTCAAACTGCATATGTATTTTTATTGTGCAGGCAAAACGATAATTGTTGCTGTTGTTTTTCTTGACCTCAAGTGGCGTAATAACCAGATGAACACATACAAACTCAAACACACATTCACATACACACGCGCGCACATTCACCGCAAATCGAAACACAAGTTCCAATCGTGATAAGGACCCGCATTCAAGCGCACAAACAACAACAGCTTGCGTACAAAATGGGAGAAGGAAGAGGAAGAGAAGTGAACCAAAGAGAGCCTAAGTCAGAGTACGCTTGCGAGCGTAAGCTTGTGCGTAAGCGAGAGGGACAACAGCGCATGCAGAGCAACCGGTACAGAGAAAGGGAGGCACATGCGTCATGGCACAGCACAGCACGCATAACATGAATAATTGAAGCTGCTTACCGCGGTAGCACTTACAAAAACAGCAAAGTAAAAGTAAAGAGTAAGCGTAGTAAATCGGCAGCGAAAGAGGTACGCCAAGAAGAAGGGGTAAGAAGAAGAAGGGCCAAGAAGAAGGAGTCGCAAACAAAGCAAACAAGCAATTTTAATGGGCCACAATTTAATGTGAATTGATTGGATGTGATTTACACCCAAAACAGTTGCACCTATTGAAGGAGAGCATAGTGCATTCTTCATTCTTCTGCGTATAGTATTAACAGATAAATAAATAGCTCTTAACCAACACAAGGAAGCCCTGTACTTTAGATTTGCATTGAGACGTATGATATGTATACCATATTTCCATATTTTCGTTGTTATTTGACAAAATTTATAGCATACTTAACTGGGCTTGCCTTAATTGCTGATGAAGCAGGAGCGTTAAAAACTACTACAAAATTTCTAAGAATTTCCAGAGAATTAAACGGAAAAACTCGAATCCGTTTCATATGTTTATTTTGTATAATTTGCTCTTCTCATTCCTTGCTTTTGCTACTGTAGCTGTGCCTGCTTACCAACGCGCGGGTCTTATCGAAAATCTGCATTTGAAGCTGCTGCCACTTGCTGCTGTTCGGTTGGCAAAACGATTAGATAGCGATTCGCACGCTTCAAGTGTCCAAAATAGTCGAAAAAAAATCAAAGTATAGAAAATAACAAGTGGGGCAGTCGAAGCCAACCGACTATAGTATGCCTAGCAACTTGCTGTGCAATCGCGCTCCAATCATACCCACCGTTCTTGGTTTTGATAATTACAGGGTATGTATAGAACCAAAATATATCAAATAAAAAGCGTATCGCAGGGAGCTATAAATCAAAATTGACACGTCACAGTGTAAATGAATATGTGTGTGTTTGCGAGTGTATTTTTGTGTATGTGTGTGTTTGTACTAGTGTATATGCAGCTGCTTAAGTGTTGACTAATTGCAAGTGTGCGCTGGCTGCGGTGGCGGCATGAGCTAATCAACCCGGACGTAAACCCACTCTCATATACATGGTAGCACTGTTACAGGCATGGAAAGTGTGTGTGGCCTGGGGTCAAAACTTAACACCGTTTGTATTGTTGCTGCTACCACAGAGACACAGAGGGACAATTAAACTTTTGCGGTTTGTTCCGCAGTTAACAGTCTAGGTGGCATGTGGCAAGTTGACTGGGTCAGCAGCAGCAGCGCTGGTACTTGAGCTTAAGCGCAAAGAACATAGCGAAAACAAAGACGGGAAGGAAATTAGCAAAGTGCGTACTAAAAACTGTCTGTGTGGCATGTGTTTCACGTTTGTATGTTGCATATTGCATGTGTGTCAAGACACTTATTATTACTGCTGCCACTGCTGCTGCTGTTGGGAACTAGAAGCTGGGAGCAATTTTAATTGGCCCAAAAAAGAAAAGCCCAATCCAATGCAATACGTGCCAGATCAAAGACAGGCTCCTGTTATGAGTACGGCGGACAGAATCTAGCACCTTTATGGTGCTAATGGACTTGTGGTTGCAGATACTATTTGAATGTTCCAGGTAGCTTTTGTTTATTTTAACCAGGTTAGGTTATTAATCTCTGCCATATATTATTTTATTATATTATCCTCGTCTGCTCCATCAGTAATTTAAACTCTGGAATTTAAATCTCCACTTTGTTGTTAAACTGTCAACGAAGAGCGGAACTAAATTTCCCAAAAATTAATGTTAATTCACGCCTTTTAGCTTCGTACGTTAGCACCCTTTCTTCCCCTGCTGATACTCCAGCTTTAGCTGCTGCTGCGGCTCAATGCCAGCGCCAACGACGCGTTTCAGACGCGTTTTAAATCGCGCGAGTTGCGCGTGGCGTTAATTAAGTTAAGATTTACGATTTATCGAAAATGCGCAATGCTGACAGTTAGGAAAACATTAAGACGGGGTAGCAACAGGCAAAATATATAGTATAAGATCGTATCGGATCGTATTATACGGCAGCGGGTGCTGATTTACTATATAAGTGAAACGAGTCGCTGAGAAGTTGTTAAAGTACTTGATTAAGTAGGACTTTAAAGTCAAATTTTTTAATATTTAGTATATATATAAGGCATATCATATTGAAAATTGAGATGATTTCGAAAAACTGAAAAAATTATTTTGAAAGTCGTAAAACTGCAATTTATGATGCTCTCTTATTCTCTCTATCACAAAATGTCACTCCCTTTCACCCTCCATCACTCTCACCTTCTCCCTCTCCCTGATCTTCATACACATTTTAAACTCAGCAAAATCTCAGAAGAGGCAACACTCAGGCAACATGCAACTGGTTCTCCAAGTTTTATTCGACAAAAGTTCATTCATCCAGCAAATAAATACGGAAAAGTTAAATAATTTGCATAAATTACGCTCACGACTAAGCGTAACAACAATAACAAACAGTTGCTAATTGCAAACGATACATTTAATGGATATTTATTTAACTCAAGTCGCCTTTGAGCCCCTCAAAAAAAAAAAAAAAAACATCGAAAACATATCACAAACTGCATGAATCATATGATAATGTTCATATACAAAGTAAAATAAAACAATGCTTTACGTTCACTAATTCTCATCTACTCTCATTGACAAAAGAATGGTGTTTTAAGTTAGTTAGTAGATGTATCGTATACTTAAACATCTGATATAGTGAGTCTGTAAAAATCTTTAACCACGCCGAAACTCGTGCTGCCGTCTTTGATTTCGTGTGTTTTGTTTTTTTTTTTTACTTCAGCAAACTGCAAACATTTTTCAATTGCATTAGGAATGATAATAATGTCTTTGATAACAATTCGACAAGCCGAAGTCAAGGTTTCTATTGCCAAAACTGTATATAATATATAGTATAGTACTATATAATATACTACGATGCTATGCTTAGAGTGTTCGACAAAAATTTCAAATAACTATGTAGTGCTCGTGTGAATTCATATCTTATCTGAAAAAGAAGCTCAAAGAGAGCAGTCGAGCGAGCGAACGAACGAGCGAGACAAAGGGAAAGAGCGGCAGATTAAGAGAGAAAAAGAGGCGAAAGCGTGTAAAAAAGCAAAGGAAAATAAATAACAACAAACGGTAAGAAACAATAAAAGAACAAATCATAATAGTAATCATTAAAATATGACACAATCACAACAGCAACAATTGAATCGTGAGTTGTATTATATATTATATAGTGTTTGTTCTTTTAGAACCTTTTTGGCTTTGTTCTTGTTGTTGTTGTTTTTTTTTTTTTTTTTGATAAGGAAAAACTCTCACTCTCATTGCAGATAATGAAAAAAATAATACAAAAACAACTGCCATAATTCTTATCTAAATAATTTGTACAGCGAAAAAATTCGATTGCAAATTTTGGCTGCTTATCAACAAAAACCACAAATGTTGTTGCTTTTTGTTGTTTCCTTGCCAATTTATTGATTGATAAGGCAAAAATTGTTTGGCTAGGCATTTCCATACATTTGTATTTTTGTTTAGGATAGCTCAGCTCTAGCTGCGGCCTAGGCCAAAGGTTTTGACTTTGCGCCCTACACACCGAAACTCCGCAGTCCCTCTTCCTCCCCTGCTTTACTGCTTGTTATCCACGAGTACAGAATTATAAGCCGTGCTATCAGATGACAATTATCTTAGGCACTCGCTTAAATAACAGCTGAGAATAAGATATAATGAATATAGAGAAAGAGGGGAAGAAAGGAATAGCGAAAGAAAGAGGAAGATACAGTGGAGTGGGTAGTCATTGCAAATTTAACATTAACGGCCTTTAAAGGAATGATTCTCAAGTATTAATTATTAAAATCTATGTCAAACTTTCTTAAAGTTTTTTCAACTTATGTAAATCCTTTTTAGGGCAAAAGCTTATAATACCCATTATTGAAAAGTGCAATGTCTCATATTCCTTCTCAGAATCGTATACTCTTCTGGCTCCTCTCATGTTGTTTCTCTGCTTTACACGGATTCTCATTCTGCCCACTTCGCACAGTTGATAAGCCAAAAGACAACGCTCAGTATTTTTTGCATGACATTTAAAAAGCCCTACAGCAGAAAAAACAACAGTAAATTATCAGTCAGTCATTCAATCAATAATTCATGCAGTTTGTCACTCAACGAGCGTAAGGGCATGGTCAGGGGAGCTAGGTAGGGGGAGTCAATAAGAACTATACAAGAACTGTAGCACTGATAACGTTTCAAGTAAATGGAAATGGATTTGAACTTCGCTATACAACACATACATATCTGACTGCGTATTTGTGTGTATGCATGTGTGCGTCGGCTACTTATCAGTACACACACATACAAGAAGTTTGCAGAAATGTATGAAACATTTTCACTAAAGAGAAGAGTTTGTAAAAAATATAGTGAACATAAATATAGTCGCACCCAATTAAGAGGAGGAAAACCTGAAGCATTGCAGATCTGATCATCAAATAGTATATGTATGTAGATACATACAATTGTTTCTTCTATAAGTTCTATGTTTGTAAACCGATCGTAATGATATATTCAGCATTAATTTCACTTTTGTTAAGTTAACTGTGGACTGTTCGAAATAACATAAAAGTTTACGTTAAATCAATCTAAATGTAGTTTAATTTTATACGTCTAACGTAAAATCAAGTTTGATCTATTTGTAGGCTGCTTTAGTTCTTTACAGCTTATTTTTGTCGTACTGTCTCTACCATTCGTTTTTGTAGAAACCTTTAGTACACTCCCATGGGAAATAGGTGCATGCGGTACTAAGAAAAGTAAAATGCGCTACATGAAACGGTATGCGTGTGTGTGTATCTCTATCAATATTAAAAATTTGATTCAAACGCACAACTGATATGCACTAGAGCAAGAGAGAGATAACCACATAGATGACGTCAGAGTTAAAGTCAACAGTGGCTAATAAATTTAAACACATTAAGCTAACTACAACGATAACAAAATTTTAGTTTATTAAAATTTTAATTTTAAATATAAAAACCCAAATTAATATAAGTTTTATAAATTTAAAAAATGTAACTTACATGTTACAAAAACTTCACTAATTACTTGCACTTCAAAATGAGCAGAAAGTTTCCGTTTGTATGTAAAAGTAAATATGTAAATTCTTGATGATCCCTTTTTTAAATTGTGCTTGTATTTTTTAATTTATTTTCATTCTTGTTTGTTATCATTTGTAAATGTTTATAAACAAAAACCGAAACATTACGCAGCTCTGCTGCTGCGGCTACTTTTAAATAAAAGTTATAAATAAATTCTTCAAAATGTGCAAATGCATTGTTTTTTATTTATTTTTTTTTGTTTGCCGAAATTTCTAAATTGTTTATAGATTGCAGCGGTGTGCTATGCTGCCACCGCTGTTATAGATGCGCTGCTTCAGCCTCCGCTGCTGCCTTTATTACTATTTTAAATATATATTTTTATTTATACAAATTCTTATTTTTATAAATGTTATTTTTAAACTTTTTTGTTTAATATTTATGATTTTCGAAATACGCAACAATTAAACGCGCGCCAGCGGCAAGCAGCACGAAAGCGCGTAGCAGAAAAGCGTGAAAAGAAAAACCGAGAAATGAAAACGCGGAGATCGAAAAACTATATAGAAGCGGCGCTGCGAACGCGTACGAACGTACTGACGGATACGGCCCAGCCGTTGACGTAGTCGCACGGGCTCATAACAGCAACACACACACACAGCAGCGACTGCGGATTCACGTCGCATACATACGGTATCTATCGGTATCCGTATCGCAGCAGCACGCTTGTGTGAGTGCCGCCTCGCGACTGCAGTGAGGATGTCGTACTGAATCTCTCTCGCACACACACAAGTACACGCGAGCATACAAAACACAGAACCACACACGAACGCGCATACACACACACACACACGCATACACATGTAAGCACTGTGTGGGCAAAAAGCTACACTGGGAACATTCTAACGGTTTTGCGTGCTGGTGTTCGTGTTCAAACAGATTTCTTGCCTTTTTGTGTAACAAAATATCGCCACGCACACAATGATAATAGTTTCACACACACCACACTCACACTCATACACACACACTCACACACACACACACACAATGACAC
>JBANCZ010002471.1:0-15659 GCA_037040025.1 Sphaerogastrella javana | reverse complement strand
ATGTGTGTGTGTGTGTGTGTGTGTGTGTGTGTGAGTGTGTATGGTATAAAAAGAAATATTTAGCTTGAGGGGCAAAGTGACTTCTTTTAAGATTTATGGAAATTAAAAAAAGAACAAACACCGAAACAACGTTAAAGTTTCACATATCAATTTTTGGGTTTTTTCTTTAGAGGTTTTTCTTGAAGATTTTTTCACAATTGCATTTTGCACAACACACAAAGAAAATAGTGCTACGTTTGTTTAGAGCTAAAAATATTTTTAGTTGTATATTTTTTTTTTTCGATTTTTCACTGCATTTTTTTTTTATAATTACGACACGAATTCCCATTTGAAATTTTACTTATATATTTCTCATTAATTTTGCTTTTTTTTGCTTGCTGTCATTTGGAAGAAGCTTGAAGTTTTAAAACTATCTGATGTATTTTTTGTTGTTGCTTGTTTATCATAATTCAATTAATTGTGGTTTTTGCTGCTAGGGCCGCATTAAAGTAATTATTATTGTATATTCCAAGGATATGTCTACGTGTTGATCTCTTTTGCATTCGCATTTGCATTTGTTGCCTTACAATTCATTTGATTTTTTTGTTTTTTTTTTACCTATGCGCTACACAAATATTGAGCAATTTCTCATTTCATTTGACTTTTGTTGCCTTTTCCCTTTTTGTTTTAATAGCTGCCACATAAAATACTAAGCAAAAACTACAAAAACAATTAAAAGGAAATACGAAAAACAATAAACAAAAGAATGTACAATAAAAAATGTGTTGATAAAATGTTTTTTTTTTTGCGTATAATCTTATAATAAAACGAGTATTCTTTGGGATTTAAAATGTAAAATTTAAAATAGATTTGCTTTTTGTTTTTAGTTGTTGGTTTAAAAAACTGTTTGTGCTGTTAAAATGTTTTTTGTTTTTGTTTTGTTTTGGCAACTAGATTAAAAAAAACTATACATTTCGCTGTATAACAATTACATGAAACAGATATAATCATAAATATATAATAATAATAATCATAATAAACATATTTATAATGCTAGCCTAAATAAATGAAATAATTTTTGTTTATTTTTTTTCTCTTTTGTGCTGTTTTTTCTCTCTCTCTTTGCAGCGCTTGAAAAATACATAAAAATTGCTCATATTTTTTTGTTGTTGTTGTTGATATACAAATACAATATCTATAGGTATAGATACATATATAATCATGTTCATATATATATATAATTTCATATATAAATTCTGATTTGCCGCACAAAAATGTTCAGTTTCAGTTTCAGCTTTTGTTTTATTTTCGTTTTTTTTTTGTGTTTTTTTTTTTTTGGTCAAAATCTACGCCTGAAGCACGTTTTGCAAACTAATTGCCATTTTTCATAATTTTCCATTTCCATTTCCTTTCCTTCTTTTTTTTTTTTGTTGGTTTTTCTTCCTTTTTTGTTGTGTTTTGTTTGTTTTTGCTTGGACGACATTGATTTGTTTATTAATTGTGTTTTTGTTTTTTACTTTAGTAATTTAGTTTGCTACACAATTTAGCAACTGCTTTTAGCTTTGATTTTGTCAAATTTATTTTGTTCATAAATTTTTTGAGCGTCTGTTCATCAGTGTATTACTGTGTATGCGTGTGTGTGTGTGTGTGTGTGTGTGTTCCTGTGTTTGAGTATCTGCAAACTATCGTACGTAACTACTACTTATACTGCACTCTAGAATAGGAGTAGGAGTTCTCTTATTTGTGGGGAGAGTATTTACGTCTAAAATTTGTTCATACATTGAGCATTATCGAGAGTAGTTCAAGTGCATTATTTGGCTGACTTGTGTGTTGCATTTTGCATTTTAATATGGCGTAAAACGGTTGAAGCCACCGCGATACATAGTTGCCTGAAAAAACGATAAAAAAAAAATATGAAATAAATATAACAAAAGCAACAAAAAATGGAAAAATATAAGGTGTGATCAAAATGTATAAAACAATGCATATTTGTCAATTTTCAAATTAAAATTTAAGATTTGATGCTCAAATAAAATTACGCGGTATTGTAAGAAGAAAGAAAATTAAAGAAAAATAAATAATAACATAAAATATAAATAGTTTTTGATCACACCCTATATATGCAGAATATTTATATTCATCTTTGAAACTCACCCCATATCCGGGTACGGGTCCAATACCGTGTCCAAGATAAGGATCCGCGTATTCGCGTGCGTAACTAAAAATATTCCATTGGTATTTATATTAATAATAAATCTAAAAATTAAAATGTACAAAATATATGTGTGTGTTTTGATTGTTGCTTCATTGCTCCAGTTCATGTTAGAATTGTTTAATTTTTGTTTTAGTATTGCATCTTCTTGCTCTTTCAAAAGATCATCACCATTCGTCATCGTCTGCTCATTTTGTTTTTAGTAAATTCCAAATATGTTTTTATGAGTTTTGTTTTAGTAAAAATGGTTTAGTTTTGATATATTTTTGCAGAATTGCTCAATTGTTAGTTGCAATTCATCAGTTTTCAGTATTAGATTCTTGCTACTCTTGTTTTTTGTTAAACCAAAAAGAATGAAATAAAATGAAATTAGATTAGTCAAATGTTGAAATTGAGATACAGAAATGAATAAATAATGAGTGTGAATTGTGAAAATAATCAAAAATTCAATAGTATGTAAATATGATAATGAGTATATGTTGTTCTAAATATAGTGTAGAATGATGAACCAAATAGTTTGTTAATTAATTATACTAAATTCAATCAACACTAATTTAATAATAACTACAATAAATTATGTACTAATTAATGAATACATGAATAAATGATTGCGATTCGTTAATATGAATTTAATGTTTATCTACATTAAAGCTATGTTATAATACTCGGAATATAAATATCATTTTACACTTATTCTATGAACATAACCTTTGCCTAGAAAGTTTTTCTTTTTGGTGTTAGGGGTTAGGTAAACCATGAGCCTTGTTGAAGCAACCCAAATTCAGCTGGAGAGAGCAGCAACTGTGTGTGCGTGTGTTCTTTGTATGTGGGTGTTGTTCAATTGATGGAAACTTACCCCGCTACGGTGGCATAGCCAGCGAGTGCTGGTTGGGCGGCTGCAGCTGCAGCGGCGCCATAGGCGGCCCGAGCAGCTACCGCCGTGTAGGTGGTGGCCGCCGTGGCATACGCCTGCTGCTGGGCTTGAGACAGGGGTGTCTTTAACAGCGGAGCAGTGGCCTGGAATAATGTGAAGTAAATTGTGTGTTAAAGGCAAGGGGCGCTGAGATTGAAACTAAAGCAACGGCAACGACAAAACTAGCGATAGGTGATAGAGAAATGTCAAAAAGAGTTAAGAACCTAAACCGTTTGTATTAAAAATAAATATCAACCATTAAATTAAAACAGGAAATACAACGTAAATGGAGTGCAAAACAAATTAAGTTAGAGTGTTCATTTTCTTTGGATATATATACAAAATAATTTTTTTTTTCGAGAAGGGCATTGATCAGATTGAACAAATATAAACTACGAAAACCCAAGATGCCAAAGCCTTAGTATATAAATGGATAATAGTATATAAGTATATAAAAGTAAATACTACATAAATAAAGCGTCAATAATGTGCAGGATACTATAAAAAATAAAACTTAAAAATTACATTAGAATAATAACATTTATAGCTAGTATTATATAATATAGTGGAAAACTTAGTATGAGTTCAAGACACAATGCGTTCAATTCGCACTGAAAACCATTAAACAAAAGGACACGGGCATCACAACAAACAAACAAACGAAACTAATTGTTGCAATTTTTTCTGAATATATATATCTAATTGTTGCTATCAAATTGTTGCTAGCTAAAAATGATTATTTTTACCAAAACATTCTGTGGTACCGGAATGCGGTTGATCGTATGTGGGGTACTGTTTAGCGTAGTCACAGTGCGGCGCTGTAAGTTTTTCGATACATATATTTTTGTATAATTTTTTATTTGTATTCATTTTCAGTTTTTAGTTTTAGTTGTAGTTGTTGTTGTTGTGGTAGTAGTTGTTATTGTAGTTGTGAGAGTCGTGAAAAAGTTTTAAAAAAAGATAAAAAATTTCATTCTTAGTATTATACAAAGTTCAAGTGTTGAGTTTAATTGCTAATAAAGAAAAAGCCAACAATTTGTTGTAGAACTAAAAATTTCTTTATCGAAATGATGATTGTAAAGAAAGGAATGAAAAATTAGAATTAAACAGTAGGACTGCACAGAATTGCCTGAAAGTAGGCAATGCAATCGGCTGATCAAAGCAAACATTGTAATCTCTTTTCTGTTGCTGTTTGGTTTCTTTTTGAGTTTGTATACAGTAAAATTACAACTATTTGTTAACAAAAATGTTTTAAGGATGCAAAAAGTTAAAACACCTTCGACATAATTTAGAGCGAGGTAGTAGAATACATAATATATATAGGTAGAGTTGCGAATTTTGAAGTTTATGTACGATTAAGTTGATCTGAATGATTTGGTTAATGACGCTAAACAATTGGCCTTTAGATTAACGTCTACTATGTGGTAATAATAAACGTTTGCATGGTATAATATATATATAAATATGTAATAGAGTATGACAAAAATGTGTACAGTCGCACCAGTTACCATAAAAAATAAGTAAGAATAAAGTAAAAGTATTTCGTACAGTGTGTTTATACATAGAGCACGAAGTAGCGTTTAAGAAGGGTGTACGAAAATGTGTATTACAGCTTAATAGTAATTAAGAACGCGTCAGTTAGTTTTCAAATGCAAAACACAAAATTAAAAATTAAAAAAAAAGGAAACTGCGTTGGAAAACCAAGCCAAAGGAAAATGTAATGTAAAATGTAAACGTTTTTGTTTTTTGTTTTTTTTGTCTTTCACAAGCTAATATACCATCAAAAATAGAGTATTTAAATATCATATAGTATATAGTAGAAATAAATAAACGCATATGTATGTACGAAATATACAAGAATTATAATAATAAAGATTATTCTTAGAATTTGTTTCGTATTCGTTTTGTTTTGGGTATCAATTTGAATGAGTTTCATTACATTTAATATGGCGGCTGGCTGTGCGGCTGGAACTTCAGTGACCGGTTTGGCTGCCTGTAAAATTTATATATAGTATATATAATATATATATTATATTTAGTCTAACATAATCTTAGCAAAAAATACACTATCTAAGTAATCATAACTAATTGTAATGAAAGCATAGCGCACTAACAAAATTAGCATCAACTTACCTGGAAGCGTAGATTTGGATCAGCGGAAGCAGCGGCTGCTAAGAATGGATCATAGTATACGCTGTGAGTTTCGAGGAGAAACATAAAATATAAAAATTCGAATATATTAAAAACAGTCTTCATATAATACAAAACATTTCACAATGCCAGCTGAAACAGTGTTTAGTTTTAACTTTTTCAGCTGGCATTTGATTGAGCACTTAGAAAGCAAAATTCAAAAATTTTGTTTACAAATATTTTAATACGTATGTTTTCATATTAGATTTAATTTTTTTTTTTCATTATTATTTAACGCACTTGTGTGTGTGGGGTGGTTATTTTTTTTTTTAATTTTTAAGGACGCTATGGGCAGACTCGACTAACAGCTGAGGCAATACGCCAACGATTGTCTTGAAAATTGCAACTAAAAATATTTAAAAAAAATAAATCTGACGTCAGCCTCAGCTGTAGTTGGTCGTCTGTGTTTGTTGTTGTTGTTGTTGTTTTTCGTACCGGGTGAATTGGGTTTAAATGGTCGAAACTTAAAGCATAACTCAAAATGTAAAGAAAGACCTAAGCTCAGCCTAACCCTAAGCCTAACAATGCCTAACTTGGTCTAACTAACAAATCCTATAAGATTTTAGTATCCTGAAACTGTCTCCCCCATAGATGACGTACGGATTTGGTTAAGAGAAAGGCGCATTATGCATAAAGAGAAATGATAAATAGAACACTAGAACTAGCAAAAAGGATATTCAACCATAATATATTATAAATACAGTACACATTCCATTTGCCCGAAACACTACAAGTTTGGAGTTCTGCTGCATTGACAGAAAGAGACACACTCATGCACCTATATCTAATAATTTTTTGTTTTTTATTTTAATTTTTTTTTTTTTAAATTGGGTAGTTAGTATGCATATGTATGGTATATAGAAAGATATATATATATAATTATATATACGTAGGTAGCATTATCATCGTTATCATATGCTATGTATTAACAGCAGCCAAAGAAAAAAACAAAAATTAATCATAGATATACGTATGTCTGTGTTTTGTGGTTGTGGGCGTGTGTGTGTGTGTGTGTGTGTGTGATTCTTTACATAGAGAAAATAATAATATGAATAATTAATAAGAGAAAACATGCGCGACAGCAGCAGCAGTAGTAGCAGCAGGACGCATCATCGTCATAATTATGATCATACTAAAAAATTCATCATACGCCTAGTAATACACAATATACAAAATGACAGTTCCCATTTTTTTTTTTTGGTTTGTTTGTTTACCATAAAAAAAAAATAAGTAAACAATAATAATTGAAATTAGTTAACAACAAATGCTGCACTCAAAGATATAGTTAAGTATATTTAGAGAGTTTATGTTGTAGTTGTAGTTGTATTTGTTGTTGTAGGCGTGCGTTAATTAATTGTTGTTTTTTGGCTTAAACCTGCTTATCGAATTGTTGCTGAATTTATACAAGAGACAAGTCTAGACTTGCAGATGGTAGTAGTAGTACATTAGGCAAATGTGACGCTATGCATAGTTTGATTATAGTAGTACGAGTACTTATTAAAACGTTACACACATAAGGTAGCTAATATCAAAAATTCACCGCATAGACCATTAAAAAAATATATATAGAGAGAGAGATAGATAGATTGAGAGAGAGAGAGAGAGAGAGTGACAAAACAACAACGTTAAAGCTATAAACAAATTGCCGCTCGACACAGCACGAGGAGCAGGAGGCAGAGGAGCAGGATATGGTTGGGCCAACGTCTGTGTGTAGACGATACATGTGCCTGTAAGTGTGTATGTGTGTGTGTGTGAATGTGTGTGTGTGGGTATACAACAGCAGCAGCAGGCACAACATGGGATACGAGTGACATTTGATTACATGCAAGGCAATGAGTTTGCCAATTGATGTTGCAACTGCTGAGGCTGTTGTTACTATGGTTGTAGTTCTATTGTATGTGTGTGGTGTATGTGTGTGTGTGTTTGTGTTTGTTTGTATGTTTGCATTTGTGTGAGGCGGGCGAGCGAGCGTAGACACCACATGAACAAAAAGTAAGTGCGCTAAAACTACATTCAAAATATGTATTAGATTTTTCAACTAAAAATCAAAATCAACAAAATTCAACATATTACAACTAAGGTCTACATTTGTTTTTCTTTTTTTTTTTTTAATTTTCGTATTGTTTTTTTTATTTTTTTATTGATTTTTGTGATATATTTGTGACGTTGACGCGTGTGTTTTTATTTTGTTTGTTTGTTTGTTTGGAAACAACGTGGAGTAGGAGTCTCTACTTACGGCGCAAATCCATGCAAAGCTGCAGCACTGTTGGCCGCATTGGCCGACGCTGCCATGGAAGCAGCAGCCGCAGCAGCAGCGGCCGGCGTTTGGCTAGCCGTTGCAGCGGATAGGCGTGCCGCATACGCAGCGGCGGCAGCAGCACTCGCATTTCCAGCGACACCGACTCCGACTCCAGAATTCTGTTGTGCAGCAGCAGCTGCTGCCAGTGATTGTTGCAGCGCCGAGTGCTGTTGAGCGGCTGCAGCTGCAGCGCTGCCGGCGGCTGTGGGCACAGCAACGGCCTGGAGCGTGGGCTGCAGTTGGGCCAGCTGCGGGGCAAGGGCATGCGCATGGGCATGGGGGTGCTGGTGTGAGTGGGCGGCAGCGGCGGCGGCAGCAGCGGCATGCTGTGTGTGCTGGGCAGCGGCGGCGGCGGCTGCGACGGCATGTTGCTGTTGCTGTTGTTGTTGCTGTTGCTGCTGTTGTTGCTGCTGTTGGTGTTGCTGTTGTTGGACTTGATGCTGCTGCTGTTGTTGCACCACCTGATGCTGCTGCTGTTGGGCGGCTGCTGCGGCCACGGCGGCGGCGGCCACTTGACGTTGCTGTTGCTGCTGTGCGGCGGCAGCGGCGGCTGCTAGCGCCGGATGATGGTGCGGATGATGAGGATGATGGAAGGGTGTGGCACCGACCACGCCCACGTGTCCCCGTTGTATGGCAACTCCACGCATGGCAGCGGCGGCGGCTACGGCGGCTGTGGCCAAACGAGTTTTTTTTTTGCATTTTCATATTTTGATAGAATTTTTGTTTTGTTTTTCATATTTTTTTTTGCAACGATTTATACACAAAATTTTTACCAGTGTAGTGTATGTGTTATACAGTGTGTGTTGTGTGAGAGTGTGTGTTTATTTGTGTGTTCGTGTGCAAAAAGTAGATAAAAGGAAAAGAAAAGAACATAAAACGCATGCGGTTAGTTTTCTCTCTTTTGATATATAAGTAAATATATATTTTATATATATTTGTATATTTATATGATATATAGATTTATATGTAATATATATAGTATATAATTAGCAAATACTAGGCATTATGTATTATAGTAACTGTTTGTATGTATGTTTATATAGTTTAGGTATCGATTGAGAGCATTGAGATGATTGATATCGGTATATACATATAACAATACGATTACATAAGACATACGTGTCAGTCATTTAAAGGGGAATATATTTATATATATATAGTAAGTATATATGTATTATTCAGTATTCGAAACATACTTAACATTATAACATTTAATTACCAAAATATATATATGCTACGCAGTTTGTATATCTTTTTGTTTATTTTTTGTTTTTCATGTGATCATTATCCATCAACAATACGAAAAAACATTAGATCAATCTTTAGTTTAGTATGAACATATATATATATGTATATCAAGTATATAGAATTTATATATAATGTGAGTATATGCGGCAAGACATTTATAAAAAACGCATTGCATTTTGTTTTACATTATACGTGTACATATTCAAAAAAAATTATGTACTATACAAAGCATAATACAAAACCATATACTTATAAGTACATAATATATGTATATAAAACATACGATTCAACTAATTTAAGTTATATAGTTATTCAATAAACCCTTGAACCACTTAAATGCAATCAAAACTAATACACGAAAGACATTAATGTAACTCTAGTCAAAGTGCAGAGTGGAAGAATGTTTACAGATGGAAGGAACACAGAGGATAGCGCTGCATAGCAAGCAGCTTTTGTCTGGCAGGGTTAAAGCAGGGTAACAAATTGAGGCTACACCCCAGGAATGTGACATAATAAAATATATTAACATCATGTTAGAGCTGCATATCAGACAGATTTTGTTCTACATAAAAAATGTAGTTAAATTTATTGAAGATACTCTTTCAAAGCAAAAAGCTTTTGATGGCCCAATAAGTGTTAAAATTATTGTAGCATTCAGCTTTTAACAATAACCATTTGCTACTTGCGTATACAATTAAATACGAATTTATTTGTGTGCCGCTAATGAACAGTTTTGACCATAATGAACGACCTCAGCTGGAATTTGTGAAGTTTGTGTGGCAACATCCTAAACAAAGGAGGCGTCGCACAGTTGGCTAAAACCAACGGCAGAGCAATCATAATTGAAATGCATGAATGGGGCTCAGCTGGTCGCCCTGTTGGTAGTCGAAATTTCCAAATGGAATTTCTATTTGAGTACATAGTATGTGGTTGTGGTACATAATTAAAATTCGATTTGTGGCATTCGTATGAAAATGCAAATGATTATCAGCTGTAGCTATAGGCGGTCATAGGCAAAGGCGGCAATGGGGATTGGTGGCATTGGCTGGTGGGCAGAAGAGGTCGAAAAATTTATTTTGGGCAATTTTTAATTTGAAAATACTAAAAGTTAATTTCAATATTTGCTATTTACAAATGAAAAGCCATTAGAAAAGGAAGCAATCATAATATTGTATCAAAATTAATGTATAAATTTCCAATTTTGTCACATGCAACCACCAATTCGTAAACATATGAAATTTGATTTATTATCTCCCCTGGCAATAATTTAATGATCAAATTTCAGCTTGATATTAACATTTTTGGAATATTTTTTTTTGTTGTAAATTTTAGTTTGAGGGCAATGAAAACAAAACAGAAAACGTGCAAAATTTCAACAAAGTAAAAGTTGACAAAAAATAGAAAGACATATAGCGAGAATGACATATATATATGTATGGAGAGGGGAGTAGTAGCTAGAAACTAATGCTCTAAATAAGAAATGTCTTGCGCAGTAAAAAAAAATATTTATATAGTTATATAAAATGTCTATCGTCACACGTTACGATAGGGTGTACATTATAAATTACGATAACGATTACGATATACGATAAATACGAATAAATACACTATATATATTTAAAGCTATTGAAAACCTTTCCATACTTAACAACTAATTACAGTTGTCAGGTGAATTGCCACTAATTGGTTGGTTCAATTGATTGATTGATTGGTTCGTTCTTGGAAGAATATATATATATATATATATTGTGTCTGTATGTGTGTGTGTGTGTGTGTACTTGGTTGTGTGTGCGCGAATATACGCCTAGCCGTAGAAAAATGCAATCTCAATGGCACCAAAAGTTATGCAGTTATATATATATATATATAGTACTTAGCATATAGTCAAACCCAAATGCGTATTTAACCAAGATGAACAAGACAACAAATAGTATATAGAGATTGTATAGTATTGTATTCCGATATTAAGATACTGAGATACTCATAGCTAAAAGTATTCATTGTATATATTTGTTTTCTGTATTCTGTTTTTGTCTGTGTGTGTGTGTGTGAATGCGCCTCTACTAAGTATGGGATTTTTCATTTGATCAATTTTTGAATTCTGCTTTGCGTGATTTTTTTTTTGTAATTTTTTTTTTTTTTTTTTCAATGTACCTCCGCCGTGTCGGTGCTGCTGGGGTTGGCGCTGTCACAGCTGCGGCCTGTACAGCACTGTGCGCCGGATGGCGTTGCGCTAACACAATGGATGTGGCCGCTGGAGCAGCTGTGGGCGTTGGGGCGCTGTGCGCTACTGGAGCAACCTGTGCCACTTGCGCCGGGTGCTGTGCCACAGGCAGTGGCACTGGCAGCGACATCGGCGTCAACGTCGGCGCTCCAGCGCCAATGGGCGCACCCAAAAACGGCCAAGCGGTGGCTACTGGTAGGCGATAACCTTAAGGTTTCATATATATATACATACACACGTTCATAAAATTCGTTAGGATTGTTTTTTTTTTTTTTTTGTTGGTTTTGTTTTTGCATATCAATTCAATCGGTGTTTTGCGATGAGTTCAGTGTAAAGTATGAATGTGTGTGTGTGTGTGTTGTGGAAAAGTGTGTGTGTGTTGTGGAAAAGTGTGTGTGTGTTGTATTTACATAACGATATTTGGGATGCAGTAAGTGGCATATTCCTGGTTTTTGTGGTTTGCTTAAAACTAGTGCTAAATAAAGCTGAAACGCGACGAAATTTACCAGTTACAGACGAGTTACATTCGTGTTTGTAAGTGTGTAGTAGTAGTAGTAGTAGTATGTTTATGTGTGTAATAATTAATTACGCTAAGGAGCATTTCCGACAATGTTCAGACCAAAGTACCAGACCAAAAATTCTTTCAAAACGTAAAACAAACTCAGGACATTAAAAGAAATATATATATATATGTATATAGAAACGAAACGCACATACAACAAAACGTATTAATGAATCTTTCAAACATAATTGAATGTTCATATACATATATATATATATAAGTATATATGTGTATATAGATTTATATTCATAAATTATATTATATGTTTATATAGTAGGTAGTATGCATAAGACAACACAGCCGCAATATGCTAAATTCATAAACATCATTAGACGATCACAAGACGATCATCATCATTATCATTATCATTATCATTATCATCAACACCATTATTATCTTTAAAAACTAGCAGAATAAAATGGCGCGCCTCTGGAGTAACGGTTAAAAAGTTATCTATAGTTTTACGTTTTCGATTCCATCATATCAAATTAGGTTTAATTAATTTTCAAATACTCTTTGGCAATTTGTGGGTTATATATGCAAAAGAAATGAACAGAAACAATAAGATAAACGTATACGAACAATCATCAAATATATATAAGTAGTATATAATTAAGTATATATGTATATATGTGGTATTATAATATGCATACAGTTTATATGGATCAACGCGCGTACCTAACAACAGAAATCAATAGAAATATTATATAAAATCAGAAAAAATTAAACGAACAGAATACAAGTTGAGTGAATATTGAAATGATTTCCCACGCTATCAAAGAACCCATATTAAAGATATATATTTATTTCATTTATATACATATATAGCTGTGTATATATTATATAGACCTGGCCTATATCGTATTATCATTAATGTATATTCGATCGCTTACATACTAAAAAAATACGAGTAGTATTCCATGGCTTAAAGCTATTTATCGACAAACTGAAAGAGTTTTCATTTTCAGATATTTCTTTTTGTATGATTTGTTATTTTTTTTTTTTATCGATAACTTATTGTATCAATGTTTGTGCAGAAATGTTTATAATAATGTGTGTGTTTGTGTGTGAGAGTGTGGATTGGTTTGTTGTACTTGTAAATGTAAATATGTAACGAAATACAGGCAGGCAATAAATACAAAATACAAATACGTTAAGTAATAAATAATTGAAAAGCAACGCTTACCTTCAGGCCATTGTACACAAACTGCATTCCGGTCGATTTAGCGATTTATCGAATGTTTTCAGTACGATTCGATTACACATAATCATTTTTTAGATTTATTTTTATTCAAATACGGTTGTTTGTAGGCATGTAAAAAGGTAAAAGAAAATATTTGCATTAGTTGAACAGTTAAAATAATGTTTCTACTATATAGTACACATAGTATATTCATATATATCGAATATATATAGCTCTCAGTTTTACACATGACATGTAGCTCAAATACATATACAAGTTTGTGGGCTGTGCTAATGCATTTATAGGGTTTTATATAATTTTAATTTGAATTAAATATTTATACATTGATACTGGCAAAGTGGTGTAGGGGGGTTGGGACAGTTCATAGGGTATTCAGCACAGTACATGCATTTATTATGTGATATGTGTTTGTTTTGCAGCAATATATTTATTCATAGCTTCAGCTGCTGTTTTGTTAAGAGTTTCTGAAGATTTGAAGTCATGTGTATGTCAAAAGTCTATTGTGCTTAACAATTTTGTTTACATTTGTTCGTTTCGAATATTTTTGCATGCTTCACTTTCATTTCTTTTTTGTTATTTTCATGTCTTTTGTTTTAGTTTGTTTATGCTGTCAAATTACTGGTGGCGTACAAAACTGTGCAATGGAATATGTCAAATGTTGCAGCATTCTGAAGCGACAAACGGAACGACACAAATGCTAGTTAAAGGAACAAATACGAAAAAGAGCTCAAATGCTTCCTGTTTCCCCGCTGGGTATTTGCATTGCAATCTGCTTACGATCGACTCTAAATAAATAGCAATAAACCGTGGCAGCACAAAAAAGAGAGTTATAACTAGCGCAAATACATGTCAAATAGACAGACAGATAGAGAGACAGACAGACAGACAAACAAGCAGGCAGGCAGGCAGCAGTCAGAGTAAACGAGGCAAGTCAGGGGGTTAAATGTTGTTGTTTTTTTTTAGTGGTTCTGCTGCTGTTGTTGCTGGTTGGGCGCATTAAGTTTAACATGTCAAAGGATCAAGAAGAAATAGAGGAATATATATATATATATATATTTTTATATGAATATATTCATATGTGGAAGGCAACAGCGTCGTGCAGCAGCAGTGTTCAGTTCAAATCAACATACGAAAAACTAGAAGACAAACTTTCTTCTTCCCAATGCACCACAAGCTTTATATAAGTCATATATGTATTATGTGCGTGTGTGTGTGTGAGTGTGTGCACAACAAACACATTTGCATAAGGCACAACAACAACAACCGCAGCCATGGAGTTTGAAAATAAAACGGCCATAGGAAAACCCATCAGCAGTAGTTCAAGGAAAACTTTTTATTTTTCGCTTTGTTTTTTTTTATTTTTTTAGTTTTTCACTATTTTCTCGTTTAGTTCAGCTCTGTTTTTTTTTTGCTCTCTCTCTCTGTCTTTTCTTTCAAAATTTATGTATGTGGCCCCGTATAACATACTTGCAACTTTGTGGTTTATTTGTAATTATCCATACTATACCAGAGCAATCCCCTAAACCATTTCCCATGTCCCTCCCAAACCAACACTAACACGAACGTAACGAGCTGCACAAAACACAACAACACGTGAGCGAGAGGATCTGAGCTGAAATAAGCTCTCTCTCCTTCTGTTTCTTTTGTTGCTACCACATTCCAGGCTGGGCTAATGCTGTGGGCCATTTGCCGCCTGTGCCGCAAGAAGACAGTTCGAAACGTGATAAAGTGAGTACCTTGTGCTACTTGCGACTTTTCTACTTGCTACTTGCTGCTTTCTACTTTCTTCTTGCTACTTACGTCTGTGTTCATTTAAGCAACTACCTGTCTGTACGTACGTCTGTCCGCCCGCCCGTCCGTCTGTCTGTCTGTCTCTTCTTCGCCTGTGTGTTTGTGCTTTTGTAAGCTTGTTTCTTCTATATCTATAATATGCCGCAACCGCATAAATAGTTGGGCGTCCCGGCGGACACACGCCTGGCATTTAGTGCAACGCAAATGAAGCACATTACGTGCACGTGGCAAGGTTAGTTGCCACAGCAAAAGCAAGTACAGGAGACCCAACGACGCATCGCACGGCTGTGGCAGGCAAAAAGCACCTTATGGGAAGCTGGCCGCAAAAGAAAAGGCTGAAGATGCCACTGCCTCCAGCTCGACTCTGAATCAACATTTGCTTCTAGCTCCACCTTGGGCTCTTTAGTTCAGGCTCAGAGTTTGTATTGGTCGCATGTGCAGCAGCAGATTTTGCTCCTTCGTCTGAGTGTCCTTCGTCTATCTGTTTTTCTGTCTGTCTGTCTGTCTGTCTGCTTGCCTGTCGCTTTCGTTTTGCTTGTCTGCATCTTAGTTTGTTGGCAATACAAAAGCATTTTGCATGTCCTGTCCACATGATGGCAAAAACTCCGTGAGAGCAGCTGCTGGCAACGTTTGAGCTCTGAGCAGTAGCTCAGAGTTTGTCTCTGTATGTGTGTGTGTGTGTATGTGTGTGTGTGTGTATGTGTGTGTGTGTGTGTGTATTTGGTTCCATTTGGTTTAGTTCGCTTTGGTTTGGTTGGGTTGCTAAGCGGCTTATCGTATTTGAGCGAAACTAAAGTATAGATTTTGCGCTGTGAATACTTTTTAATGGCAACTTGCTGGGAAATACGATTTAATCAGCAGTATTATTTATTATACATGGCATGGACAACTTTCAAGCTGCTTCCTTTTGCTTTGGCTCCCTTTTTATTTATCTTTTTTCTTTTTCTTGTATTCATGTTCTTTTTTTCGCGCACGCTCAAGAGAAAAGTTTTTAAGCAACCGCAACTTGAAATGAAATTGTGCGCACACTGCAAAGC
>JBANCZ010002470.1:0-15661 GCA_037040025.1 Sphaerogastrella javana | reverse complement strand
TTTTTTTACACGATTTTTTTTTACACGAATTTCTCGGGAACCATTCTATCGTGTAAAAACAGAATTAGGTGTATATATATTCTTGATCAGGACGAGAAGCCGAGTCGATTGAGCCATGTCCGTTTTGATACCTGCCCCCATTCCCAAACTGGTGGATACCCAAAAACTAAAAATAAGAATAACATGTGCAATTTTAATGATAGAAAGCCATGATTTAGCACACATATGCACATTCACATTTTTGGATACCTAGCCCCACACCTCCACAATTAGATACCAAAACTAAAAATTGTCATATATTGCGCTATTTTCGAGCTACAACGATGTGATATAGCAGATATATCCAAAATTACATAACAGACATACTTTTTAATAGATTATCGATATCAATTCCCGATTAACGATATCGATTATCGATATAATTAATCGAAATCGATATTCGATAATACTATACAGCACCGAAAGTACTGTACTGCTCCGAAAAACCATACTAGTATCCCACTGAAAATATTAAAACACTATTCTGCTTCAAAAATACTATACTGCCCTAAATATACTATTCTTTTTCGCGAATACTATGCTGCCGCAAAAAAGTAAACACAGTGTCCCACTGTCGGCCCAGTCCCTACTGTTGGATATTTTTTTTGTTTCGATATTCTAACAAATAATTGTCTTTCGCAATTGCCTCACTGTTCGCACAGTGCAATTTATCACAATCGAAATTTAACCTCGAACCAATCGATTCACTGAGAAAGTGGGAGAGCAAAGAGAATAGAGTATGAAATAGAGAAAGAGTAAGAGCGATTAAGAGAGAAAAGAGAGTGTACGTCAGCACAGAGGCATTTTAAATGTCGATTTAGTAGTACCATAATTAACAGAAAATATTGCATGATCCATTTCTATCTGTTCGGTTCAACTGCTGAAACTAATTGAAATGTGTGTGTGTGTGTGAGTGTGTGTATAAGTGTGTGTGTTTAATATAGCCAGTATACACTGTATATATGTACATGCACAAAATCATGTATGAATCCAAGCTTCAGTGCTCCTTACTGGCCATTGAGCACTCAAAACTGAGTACCAAGCACCGAGTATCATGAATCGAGAGTCGATTAATGGAACTCAGTACTGAGTACTATGAGTACATTGATGTTAATTTGTAATAAGCATGGTATGATCGTCAAAAGCGAGCGAGTAGTGGCTGCAGACCGGAACTGCGCTTCGCTACCAACATCGCCCGCACCATCACCATCACCATGACCATCACCATCAGCACTAGCAGCAGCATCAACATCAGCATCGGTTTATATATTGTGTTGAAATTAAACCAACATTATGGTATTATCTTCTGCAGGCCAAAAGCTGCGACAACTCCATTTCACAGGGCCAGGCCAGTTGCCAGCACTCAGTGTAGAAGAGGATTAGAGGTGGGAATGGGGGTAAGAGTGAGACTGTGCGTGAGAGTAAGAGAGGGAGTAAGAGCGGGAGTGAGTGTATGAGTTGGGGGCATTGCGATAGAGATGGAGAAGGCTGTCAGTCGCAGGCTGTGAAGCGTAGGAATATATACGATTTGCACAGCACCAGTAAAATCGAAACTCAATAAAACAAATGTAAAGTAAACAAAAGGCGTGATTAGTCGACTAGGCGATACTCTATGTAATGTATTAATTGACTTTAGATGGAATGAATATATGTGGATCGATTGATACTAATAGACCATTCACATGCAATCAATGTTTATCAAACTGCAAAACTAAACTCTTTAATGTTTTTAAACCTAATCAATTGCCATCTCAATAATTTATAGAAATTCTTTAATATGAAGCCTTTTCGTGTTTAACTTTCTTCGTACAGGGTCTTGTATGTTATTCATAAATATTTTGTATATTTAAAGTTTATATGAAAAGCTCTTTTACAATGACGTTTATTTTGTGGTAGTACTCTAACTGTCAAGGTCTGCCTACCTTCATAGATTAATAGCACCACAGTATATGGCACGATGCCACAATAAATGGTGCTTTCAGTTCAAAGTTATGGGCTATGGGCCAGTCCTCTGGTTTGCAACCCTGGGAGTCAACCTGTTGTTGATGTTTCTGTTGCCGTTGCTGCTTTGGTATTTGATGTCGCTACGATTTGATCTGATCTGATGAATGCATGAATGATTCTTCAACGCACACAACACACCACGTACAAAAACAACCACATGTACAACAACAGAAACAATAATGACACCAGAACACAATTGAAATAATTCTAGCATAAACTTTTTTGTGAATTTCACCATTAACGGTCAACATTTTTATTTAGTTTTCATTCTGGAGTCGTGGCGTACATATGACATTATTCAGCGGGAATTATAGTTAGACTCATAGATATCTGTATATATCTATTAGAAGAGTATTTACTATGCTTTGATAACAAATAGATCAATCTCTAAAATATGCGAAATTTTCTGTTCACGATCTCTTTGACAATATTCACCTCGCTAAGCCTCCTAAGAGGCTTCTATGGTCAACAGACCCACATTAAACTAGATCAAGGTGATCTAATTGGAGTAAGTATTATAGGACATGCATTGACATCTATATAGTAGATACTGACGATAGCCACAACCCATAGCTTAAAGTCTTTCCGGATGGAGCACGCAATGCCGTCTATGCCTTTCTGGGAATACCATATGCTCAGCCACCTTTGGGAGCTTTACGCTTTGCGGTGAGTAACATTTTTTAACTACATTTTAAAAAATCTATGGAAAAAAAACCGTTTAACGATGAAATTTTGATGCACAGATGGCAATAGAATATATTGAGACTGTCGCCTGTGTAATTTGTGAGTTCATAAAATGATAATGTGACTGTTTGAAGCATTCATTATGCCCAGTACCAGAGTATCAGTACAGTGTCTACTAATACCGACGACTTTAATAATCATTTTGTGTCAATGTGAACTTATATACACATATGCAGATATATACATACACATAATAATTCTGAATTCATGCTCAATATCCCACGCACAATTACAAAGACACAGCATTTATCCATGGACCGTGCGCGTAGTTGTCAAAAAATATGTATAATTAATGGTATAGTTAAATGTATAACGAGAGCGTTATATTTTTTAGTTCTTTTCCTCCATTAGTACAGTTCATTATAGCTGCGGAATCGTTAGTAGAGCTTGTACGATCATATAAACCGCAGTACAAACTGTTACCTTCGATGATTATGTGGAATTTTTAAACTCCAAAATTTATACATGGGGTCTAAAAATATCTTTGAAATATGTAATGGGTTTAACAAACAGGTGTCGTAGTTAAGATCGTCCGTATGAAGATTTACCAAAAGTTGCACGTACTGAGAAAAGAGCCTATAGAATTAGGGAAAAAAAAACGGTGTACCGACTTTGTGTAAAGTCTATTTGTATATAAAATGCAGAAGAAGGTATTTCAGACCACATAAAGTTTATATATTCTTTATCAGGAAAGGAAGCGAGTCGATTGAGCCATGTCCATCTGTCTGACCCCACTCAGCCGCAATTTTAAAACCAAATTTTGGACGCCTAACCCCACTGTTCAATAATTGAATACCAAAATTTCAAGTCGCAATATGGCTATTTTGCAGAAAAAACTTCGTGCTTTGTCACGTAGGGCCTGAATAAAAATAGACATCTAATGCTTTTATAAATATATTAGATACCCCACTACAATGGTGATTATCATTTAGTTAAAAATCACAAAACAACTACTTATTTATAGATAACCGATAAAAATTATCGATTAGCAATATCAATAATTGATAATACTATACTACGCCGAAGAATCATAATAGTATGATACTATACTGCTCCAAAAACACCAATCTGTACCGGCCCTACTATTGCACATTTGAAAATAAATATATAGGTGGCATAGGTTATCATGTTTTGCTATTTCGACATCTAAGTTTTTATATAGACTCGATCTTATTCTTATAAGTTGAAACCTATACAAAGTTGAACATTAAAATGATAACTTTTCGATTTTGAACAGGCTGCAAAACCTCACAATGGTTGGAACCGCACACTCCAGGCAACGTCCATGCAGTCAATTTGCCCGCAGTTGTCGAATACGATTTATGATGAGAGCGCTAATAACAGTACACAACGCGCGGTAGCAATTAGTGAGGACTGTCTGTACTTGAACATCTGGACACCAGAGACTGGACTACGGTATGGTCAGCTGCCGGTACTGGTTATAGTAAGTGGCGAGGATTTTGCGTATGACTGGCCGAGGAATCGCATTAATGGACTTGACTTTTCGGGTGCTGAGAACATCGTTGTGGTTAGTGTACAGTATCGCAGCAACATCTATGGTTGGCTCGGATTAGGCCAGGATCATCGGCAGCTGCCTGGCAATTACGGGCTAAGCGATATACTTCAGGCATTGCGTTGGATTCATAGAAATGTAGCTAGCTTTGGAGGCAATGCGGATAAGTTAACATTGTTAGGACATGGCAGTGGAGCTGTTTTGGTACTCGCTAGCATCTTGGATCCAGCGGCCGAACCACTGCTGATGCAGCAAGTGATTCTCATGTCTCCGGGTCCAGTACAATACTACCTGGGACCTGGTCATAAACAGCGCATTGTGTCAACGGGACGTGTCCTCGTTCAGAAACTGGGATGCCAGTTCGAGGAGGCTCAATATCGGCAACTATTGAGCTGTCTACGCCGCAAGAGCACCGAGGATTTGTTGCGTGCCTATGAGAGTGTGTACAATCATGGCAATGTGAGCATGCTACTGGGTGTCCAACTGTCTGGTCCGATGTCTTCAATAGAGCAACGTTTATCGAATGTATCCCTGCCACCGCTTCTGATTGGAATTGGATCCAATGAGGGTGCATTCTGGCAAGACTATTGGCTGGACCTGGCACGCGACGGTACACTTGCCCTGCATACCTATATTAATCACACGCTGCTACCAAGCGTTCTGCGCACCATGCAGAGCACCATGGAGGGCAGCGCCAGTGCTGCTCAACTGGCGGCAATACGTTGGCGATACTTCAGCGAAGAGGCGTCTGTTGGACAGCTCCTGTGGGGTATGCAGCGCTTGCTCTCCGAGGGGTTGCACGAGACACCGTTTTTACAACTTTTACTGGCGATTAATGGCAACGGCGGCGCAGATAGCACCGGCGACATCGACAACATCGGCAGCAGCGGCGTGAACTACGCCTATGTCTTTGACCAGTCGCATACCAATGCCATGGATATGCGTGGCCGGCAGAATCTATTTGGAGGTGCTTCACATAGTTCGGATTTGCCACTGCTGCTTGGTCCTAGTTTGTTTCAACAGATTGCCCGACGCCGCTTTACATCAGAGGAAGAGCAATTGTGCCGCAAATTACGTGGTGCCTTTTCCAATTTCGTTAAAAGTGGAAATCCTACACCGGGTCGAATTTATGATGCATGGTTGCCCTATACTGGGCAGCGTCCCTTTATTTATAGTTTGGGTGAACTGACCAAAAGCATGGAACTGTCGTCGGGCGTTGATGAAGCATTGGTAGAGCATCTGCTTTATGGGAAGCAACAGACGGAGGTGAGCACCGATCGCAGCTTATCCCGAATCAATCGCCATGACAACTATAGACAGAGCAATCCTAATTCGTATGTGGCAACAAATCAGCTGGACTCGGGTTACAGCAATCACTTGCGCCGTGTTTATGGCTTCTGGCAGGTGCTGTTGCCCGTAGCACACGACGGGGAGCTGGATCAAAACAGTGGTGCCCTGGGGCAACGAGTGCGTCTTATGGAAGCCAATGCAGATGCAGCACGTTATCGTCAGGGGTTTTATACCATGTTGTGTCTGGTGTGTTTACTGCTGATATGCCTAGGCTTGTGCGTGTATTTGTTGCGTCGTGACCTACCGCATGGGCGCGATAATTCATCGGAGCCGTCGTATATTTTATGACGAAAGTGGTTTCGCTGGACGACCATCTTTGGGAGAAGAGCCAAGCCTGGCACAGACACTGGCATCGCCAACGTCCAGTCCTGGCGCAAAGATGGTCGAGCAGCGAAACAAGAACGGGAAAGGGAAAGAGAATGGAGAGAAGACAGTGAAAGACACCGAAATAAAACTCCAGTTGTCCAACGGGTGCGACGTCCAAGACAGTTACAACCGTACGATGAACAGCAGATGGGAATCAAGACTGCAAACACTGTCCGAGGAGCCGGAACTGGAGCTGGAGCAAGAGATGGCCGAGCCGATGGAGCAACAGCGGCTCGTAGAGATGACGCAACTGTTGCACAACTCCTGGACACTGTCCGCAACAAATACGAGCAGGATGTGGCTTTTAAGAACTGGCAATACCAGTTGACTTGTGATAAGTTTTAAGCATTTGCGCAGTTACAATTTCCACACGAAAATTTCCATAAAAGAAACACACATAAGTTACAATAAGAAATATTACAAAAGATGAGAAGACAATATTTTGGAATTTTAAGACACTCTGTATTATTTAAACATTTTTATGTATATGCATTAATCATATGTTTGTACATATTTTTTTTATTTTGTTTACAAATAAAACATCTTCGACCCGAATGTTTAAAATTGGCGCCAATCAGTGTTGTAAACGGAACAGTTTTTCTTTCCGATAGCAGTGTTTGATAAGTCGTGGAATATCGATAAATCACGAGCACGCAGCATGTCTATCAGCATGATTTATATCGATAGCGGCAGTTCGGCTCGGTTCTCTTTGAATACACGTGCTTGTGGTTAACATATTTGTTTTCTAGGAAATTCGGAATAAATATTGGGAAGATGGGGTCCCGAAAACCGCTAGACGTACATATGTTTCCGACGGACTTGGAGTTTGCCGTTTTCACAGGCGAAGAGATACGAAAACTGAGTGTTGCGAAAATAATAACAGGCCTTCAATTCGATGGACTGGGTCATCCAATTTCTGGCGGCCTGTACGATATTCGGCTGGGCTCCTATGGCCGCTGCATGGATCCGTGCGGTACATGTCTTAAAATGCAAGACTGCCCTGGGCATATGGGTCACATTGAGCTAGGCTCCTTGGTATACAATCCGTTCTTTATAAAGCTGGTGCAGCGTCTACTCTGTATATTCTGCCTGCACTGCTTTAAGTTACAAATGAAAGGTAAATTACATATGGGCGATTACACAAAAATGAAGCTGTACTAACAAGAAACCCCTTTTCAGATCACGAAAGCGAAATAATAATGCTGCAGTTACGCTTGATTGACGCAGGCTACATTATTGAGGCACAAGAGTTGGAAATATTCAAATCAGAAATTGTATGCCAGAACGCCGAACAGCTGGTCAAACTGGATAACGGCGACGCTGTACATCCGCGCATTGCAGCAGTGCAGGAGCTGTTGACGAAAAATTCAAGCAATGGTACAAGTGCGACCAAGACGAGCTGCTCATTGCGCACAGCCATTACCCATGCGGCATTGCAGCGAGGTTCAAGCAAAAAATGTAGGCACTGCAACAAGTCAATGCGCTATGTGCGGTACTTGCATCGCCGTTTGGTCTACTATGTCACCCTTGCTGACATGAGGGAGCGGTTAGTGATCTCAAATGAATTAGTAGTAGCTGTCGATTAGTATGATTTATTAACGAACATGGTTTTACTCTTAATAGATTGGGCGATGTGCCGGAAAACAGTGGCCAGAACAAAGTCATATTCGCAGACGAGTGTAGGGGTTATTTGCGAAAGTTTTATGAGAACTATCCACAATTCGTCAAGCTTTTGATTCCGGTTCTGAATTTAAACAATGGCGATCAATGTCCGGTGGACATGTTCTTTATGAATGCCATACCAGTTACTCCGCCGCGTGCACGGCCCGTCAACATCATCAACGATATGATGAAAGGTAATCCCCAGACGGATATTTATGTAAACATTATTGAGAACAATCATGTGCTCAATGTGATTATAAAGTGCATGAAGGGTAAGCAGGGGAAGCTCAGTGACCAGGCGAAATCGGCGTACGATAATATGCGTGGTGCCAATGCACACGAGAAGCTATACAATGCCTGGTTGGCACTCCAGAGCTCCGTCGACGTGCTGCTGGATGTGAATATGTCACGTGACATTAAATCAGCCGAAGGCCTAAAGCAAGTTCTAGAAAAGAAGGATGGCCTTATACGAAAGCATATGATGGGCAAACGCGTAAATTATGCCGCTCGAACTGTCATTACTCCTGATCCCAACATCGACGTCGATGAGATAGGCATACCAGACATATTTGCAAGGAAACTATCCTATCCGGTGCCCGTTACCGAATGGAATGTCATCGAATTACGAAAAATGGTTATGAATGGTCCCGATGTACATCCAGGTGCTAACTATATTCAGGACAGCAAAGGTGCGACCACCTATATACCAGCTGATAATGCAGCGAAAAGGGCCAGCATGGCTAAGCTGCTGCTAACGAACCCTAAGGATGGCATTAAGATTGTCCATCGTCATGTGCTGAATGGTGATGTTTTGTTACTTAACCGTCAGCCATCGCTGCACAAACCATCCATAATGGCGCACAAAGCACGCATCTTATATGGCGAAAAAACTTTCCGACTACACTACTCCAACTGCAAAGCATATAATGCG
Organism: Sphaerogastrella javana; assembly: GCA_037040025.1. Lineage (NCBI taxonomy): Eukaryota > Metazoa > Arthropoda > Insecta > Diptera > Drosophilidae > Sphaerogastrella > Sphaerogastrella javana. Next base: position 7,052 of record JBANCZ010002470.1, on the reverse strand, counting down.
GATTTCGATGGTGATGAAATGAATGCCCATTATCCACAGAGCGAGGTGGCCCGTGCTGAGGCCTACAATCTTGTAAACGTGGCCAACAACTATCTAGTACCAAAGGATGGCACTCCGTTGGGTGGTCTCATACAAGATCAGGTTATTTCGGGTGTCAAGCTATCCATACGCGGTCGATTCTTTAACCGCGAGGACTATCAGCAGCTGGTCTTTCAGGCGCTATCGCATCTGAAAGGCGATATAAAATTATTGCCACCAACAATTCTAAAACCCGCCAAACTATGGTCCGGTAAACAGGTGCTATCTACCATTATCATAAATCTAATTCCCAAAGGATATGAGCGCATCAACCTGGATTCGTTCGCCAAAATTGGAGGCAAGGTAAGGTTAATTTTCTTGCTTTGCGTTAACGATATACCTTAATGATATACACTGCAGAATTGGAACGTGTCCCGCCCACGTACTCCCCGGTGTGGTTCAGCTCTGTTGGAGCAAGAGATGAGCGAGAGTCAGGTACAAATTCGAAACGGAGAGTTGTTAGTCGGCGTGCTAGACAAGCAGCAGTATGGAGCGACCACGTTTGGCCTCATCCACTGTATGTACGAGCTGTACGGTGGCGACGTTTCCACTCGTCTGCTTACGGCCTTTACAAAGGTTTTCACCTTCTTTCTGCAACTTGAGGGTTTCACTCTGGGCGTAAAGGATATTTTAGTCTCTAGCGAGGCAGATAGCCAACGTCGAAACATTATCAATGAATGCCGCGATGTGGGCAACAGTGCAGTTGCCGCAGCATTAGATTTAGATGATGTGCCGCCCCATGATGAGTTGGCCGAGCAAATGGAGGCAGCCTATGTAAAGGATCCAAAATTCCGTGTGTTGCTGGATCGCAAATATAAATCAGTGCTCGATGGCTACACGAATGACATTAATAAGTATGATTAATTTAATATTCAAATTATTATTAGATTAATGCAGATTTGTTGTATTTTAGAACATGTTTGCCTGGTGGTCTGATAAGCAAATTTCCGTCAAATAACCTACAACTAATGGTGCTATCTGGTGCTAAGGGATCTATGGTTAATACCATGCAAATTTCTTGTCTCTTGGGTCAAATTGAGCTGGAGGGTAAGCGACCGCCGTTAATGATATCTGGAAAATCGCTGCCAAGTTTTACGGCGTTTGAGACTTCGCCCAAGTCGGGTGGTTTCATCGATGGTCGTTTCATGACTGGAATACAGCCACAAGACTTTTTCTTCCATTGCATGGCTGGTCGTGAAGTGAGTGTATAATTTGCATATTTCAAATATTTTATAAAATCTTCGTTATGTGATTGACAGGGTCTCATTGATACAGCTGTAAAGACATCCCGCTCCGGTTATCTGCAGCGTTGTCTCATTAAACATCTAGAAGGATTGAGTGTTCACTACGATTTAACTGTACGAGACAGTGACAATAGCGTTGTGCAGTTTCTTTACGGCGAGGATGGATTAGATATATTAAAGTCCAAGTTCTTCAATGGAAAATTCTGTGCTGATTTCTTAGCACAAAACGCTAAAGCCGTTCTACGGCCTAGTCAGCTACAGCTTATGAAAGACGAGGAGTGTCTGGCTAAAGTGCAACGACATGAAAAACACATACGTAGTTGGTACAAGAAACGACCGGCTAAACTACGTGCGGCCTTCACCCACTTCTCTGAGGAGCTACGCAATGAGGTTGAGGTTTCCAGACCTAACGAGATAAACACGAAGACAGGAAGGCGGCGGTTCGACGAGGGCTTGCTGAAGCTATGGAAGAAAGCTAATGCTGAGGACAAAGCGCTCTATCGCAAGAAATATGCACGTTGTCCTGACCCGGCAGTGGCAGTTTACAAGCAAGACATTTACTATGGAGCCATCTCAGAGCGCACGCGTCAACTTATTGACGATTATACTCGAAAGCAACCGTCGCAAAAGGGTATCATATCAGAGATAATGCATATGAAGAGCATTAAGGCACTAGCTTCGCCAGGAGAACCTGTGGGCTTAATTGCAGCCCAATCGATTGGTGAACCATCTACTCAGATGACACTGAACACTTTCCATTTCGCTGGACGTGGTGAAATGAACGTGACTCTGGGTATACCACGTCTGCGTGAAATTCTCATGCTGGCATCCTCAAACATAAAGACTCCTTCTATGGATATACCTATTAAGTCTGGACAACAGCACAATGCAGAGAAGCTACGTATTTCCCTAAATTGTGTAACACTCTCCAACCTATTAGAGTGTAAGTGTAATATATTTTCACATCTAACGTTTCACTAAATAATCAAATATTTTATTTTCTATTTGACAAATATAGCTGTAAACGTTAACACTAGTTTAGCCCTGGCGCCCGAGCGCGCCTATGTGTATGATCTACATTTCAAATTCTTGCCGCGGGAGATCTACAAGGAAGATTTCGGTGTACGGCCAAAGAAGATTATAAAATATATGCACGAAGTGTTCTTCAAACAGCTCATTCGGGCTATTCTAAAGGTGTCCAATGCAAAGAAGGCTTCTAAGATGTGAGTGGATAGTTAATCATTTTTGTTCCAATAATGTATTCAAATATTCATGTCAAACATTTCAAATCTTAGCATTGTAGTTGATGAGAAGAAAGAGAGCGGCAATAAGCAGGATGAAGATAATGATGATTTGGATGTTGCTGATGGTGAGCTAGGCAATAAAAAAGGGCAAGAACGTGATGACGACTCGTCGGATGATGGGGTGGGTTATAATATTACTGCCATGAAATAATGAATCAACGTTATATTTCAATCTCAGGGCGATGACGATGCCACTGGCATAAAACTGAAGCAACGGAAAACTGATGAGAAGGACTATGATGATCCTGAGGATGCCGAGGAACTTATCGATGCAAATGGTAAACATGTAACTAATGTGCATAATCAATTCGTCAATTCTTAAAACAAATAAGCGCACTTATAGACGACGAGGAACTCGAAGAAGACGACGCAGAAGCCAATGAGCGTAACGTCGATGAGAATGGCGATGTTGACGATAAATCTGTGGAAAAACTGCTAAGCAACCAAATGGTTCAGGATTACACCTTCGACAAAGAGCATTATCTGTGGTGCAAGGTCAAACTGAACCTGAGCGTGCGTTATCAAAAACCAGATTTGACATCCATAATAAGAGAATTGGCTGCCAAGAGCATTGTACACCAAGTACAACATATTAAGCGAGCCATCATATACAAGGGCAATGACGATGAACAACTATTAAAAACGGATGGCATTAATATGGGTGAAATGTTTCAGCACAACAAGATCCTAGATTTAAACCGTTTGTATTCGAACGATATACATGCCATTGCGCGTACATATGGCATTGAAGCGGCCTCCCAGGTCATTGTCAAGGAAGTGAGCAATGTGTTCAAGGTTTACGGCATCACAGTGGATCGACGCCACCTGTCATTGATTGCTGATTACATGACATTCGACGGCACCTTCCAGCCGCTTTCACGCAAAGGCATGGAGCATTCATCATCGCCGCTTCAGCAGATGTCATTTGAATCCAGCTTGCAATTCCTACGTAATGCCGCTGGTTTTGGTCGATCCGATGAATTAAATTCACCTTCAAGCCGCCTTATGGTAGGTTTACCGGTGCGCAATGGAACTGGCGCGTTCGAATTATTAACAAAAATCTGTTAAATTAACTATAATTTTTTCTAATAAATCGTTTACACTTTGTCAAAAACTGCAGTCGTTTTATGTATCGATGATTTGGTTATATTTCATGTGTATATCGATAGTTAGGCAACAGCTGTCTTTCACATTGCCATCTCTATCTTCGAAGAGCCAAGAGCAATTTACTGAGAAAGAAAAACATAATAGAGCTGCGATATGTTAACGTCCATGGTAAAGGAGCACCATGCAAAACAATCAAAACGTAAGCAGGAGCAAGAAGTTCGTCGCAAGGAAGCAATCGAAGCATCTAATGAACTAACCCAGTCACTGGTCGACCACCTCAACGTCGGGTAAGAGTGTTTGATGAAAATATGGTCTCTGGGATTTTCAAAACCGTTTTGTCAGTGTGGCTCAAGCTTATTTGAACCAGAAGCGATTGGATGCTGAAGCCAAACAACTGCATGTGGGAGCCACAAACTTTGCAAAACAGACGCATCAATGGCTACAACTAATCGATAACTTCAGCAGCGCTCTAAAGGAACTCGGAGACGTTGAGAACTGGGCTCGTAGCATCGAAGGCGATATGCACGTCATACAGCAGAGTCTAGAGCTGGCTTACAAGGCGTCCCGGGCAACGCAGGGCACAGCAGCATCAACTTCAACAGCAGCATCAGCTACAATAGGTCCCGATGACTAACCATTTCATAGTACTACATGCCACCCAAAACTTATTTTTAAAGGATTACCATATTTGTATGTAAAGTTAAAGACCTGCTTAGGCTTGTTGAAATGCTATACCATTTACTTTAAATTAAAGCAAAATAATATAATTTACAATTAAAATCTTGTGACATGAATGTTAAAATGTACGATTACTTTTACTAGAACGTAAAACTTGGTTTAGTTTGTGGTTAGTTTATTGTTAGTTATGCTGCTCAAATATTGCAACATTTTAGCGTTTAAAATACATATCACAAAGTGTATTAGCTGCGCTGCGAAAGTCTAGAGATCGATGGCATGCGCAAATGAAAACATTGGAAGATAGGCTTTCTTAGTGGTTAGGCTAGATTTTTGGCAAGCCATAAATAGGAGGCTGCAGTACAACTTAACTAAATAATATACAAGGACACGTAAAAATGATGTAAAATGAGTGATATATGGGTAGCTGTCCAATGCATCTAGGATTGGAACGAATCAAACGATGTGTAATTATTCAGTCTATAACCTCTTGCTGCTCTTCTGTTCGATGGGAAGTCAATGTTAACTCGTGGAAATGCTCGATCTTTAATAACGTGCAGTCCGATGGGATGCTGAAACAAAATAGTATTATTATCAATAATCGGCATATTATTATCAATAACCTTACGCTTGCGTGGTGTGCGTGATCGACTGCAACTGCGACTACGGCTGCCGCTCCGGCTAGGACTACGTTCGTAACGTGGACGATTGCGATAATTACGATTCGAATCGTATGGAGATAAGGAATTTGAGTTGTTACGGCGATGACGACGTGGACGCACGTCGCGAGTGTCATGTTCACGGTTGAATGAACGCCTACGTTTAGGGCTATAGGATCTCTGGGAAGGTCGTCCCATATACACACCAGGAGTAGGCGTGTGTGCTCTCTGGGTAATGGAAAAATCAACGCGTATACGGCGACCATCGACCTCCATGCCAGAGCAGGTATCTTTGGCAATGCGAGCATCATTGAGATTCTCAAAATAAATGAAACAAAATCCACGAGAGCGCCCAGTCTGCAAGCACCACATTGATATAACACGAAAAAAAGTCAATAATATTTCAAATATTTGTTTATCTGCATATTAATTAAGCAATGCTAAGAGTATGTTGCATCAAGCCTTTAGTGCACTGCTAGTAACTCGCATAGCAGGCACTCATAATTACTGCATTCAAGTATGCTATGGCCGTGTCTGGAGACGGGCTACTTGGATAAGGTTTAGAGCCAAGTGCCAGGTGTATCGACAAATAACGGCACCCGATTCCCGATGGAATCATTATTATTAATAAATGAAGTCAGCTCTAGAACTTACATGCGCATCGATGACCATTTGTATGCGTTCAATGGATCCGAATTTATCAAATAACTCTCGAATGTGCTGCTGTGACGTACTCACATTCAGGCCAAATACTCCGATGCAACGACTTGCCTGAGGTCGATCCTTTTGTGGTAGTAGACGGAGGGTAATTAATTGAACTTAGTATGAGATTTGAAATAACTTACACGTGACTGACGCATGCGACGCTCGCGCGATGAACGACGGACCTGCCGGGGTAATGACCTGGAGCGAGAACGATAGCGATGCAGCGAACGCGATTTTGATTTGTAACTACGATGGCGATTGCCATAGTGCTCAACGTCCGACCTTGAATGGGAGAGGTAAGATTTTCAGATGATTTGCAGACTTTGCTTCTTGATCGAGTAAAATGTGTAGTTCGGAATATTTGAAACTTGACGAAACGAATCGAATCGAATTGAATTGAATTGAATTGAATTGAATTGGATTGGATTGGATTGAATTGAACTGCTACTGCTACTGCTACTGCTAACTGTGTTCGATTATATTAAGAATCACATTAATGCTTATTGTACTTTTGGGTAAAAATAAATTCTGCTTGCACTCTGGAAAAAATCAAAAATAAAAATTCGATTTGATTTTTTTCTTACATTTTTGGCAAAGTAACTATTTTGATAGACCAAATCCGAAAATACAGAACGTGCTCCCTTGAGATGCTACAATAAATGATGGAATGTCAAATGACAGTTCACCTAACACCGATAATTTTTAGCCTGCTGAGATGTGTCTTAAACTCTACTCGATACTCAACTCCCTGTTCGATACTCACCGACCACGCTGACGGTGCCGACGAGAACAGTGCGAACCCGAACCCGAACCCGACGAACCCGTAGACCTGCACGCAGAGACGGGACTGTCGCTGCTAGATATACATACATATATAAACAATATTCAATATTTAATAGCGCTCTCGTCAACCGTAAAAGTTATGGCGTTGCATACCTGCGACTGGATTTCTCTTTATCTACCTCTCGAAAGCCCATGTAATGCTCAGCCATTGCACTGGAGACTCTGCACTCTGCAGACCGTAGACTCTGAATGCATACGCAAAATAGTCCGAGTTTTTGATTCACAACTAAAGTTATTCTGTTTATTGTGTAAGGTATTTCTCCCAACTTACCATTGCTCCTCTATTCTACAGGCAGATATTGCGATGCAGCTATCGTCACTTAATAGTGTTTATTGTTGTCTTGAAACTTCTGTAAAATCTGAAATACAATACACTCAGGGCTGCATTGAAAACTGCGTGGATGATTGAGAGTAATCGGTATATCGATATATTTAAT
>JBANCZ010002469.1:0-15667 GCA_037040025.1 Sphaerogastrella javana | reverse complement strand
CTTACAAGCTTTTTGTCTTTTGTGTTACACTTTTTCTTTTATTCGTTAACAGGGATTGGTGACCCAATTCTTTTAACTTTCGAGTATATCAAGCCTTGCTCTTGCGTTGCTGGCTTTTACAGCTGAAATGAAACAGGTACGCTCTGTGAGCGTTCGTTTTGTTTTGTTTTCTTTTGGGCCGTGCGAAAAACAAACATGGCCACACCATCAGCTGACCGCGTTATCACGACATACCGCAGCGTAAACACGAGCCAACGATAACATACTGGAATTGTTATCGATTCTACAGAACGGCCACACTGCACTGTTGCACATAACAGCTGACAATAAAAATACCATTTATACCAAAAGCATCACTGTTGCATTTTAAATATTAACATTGATTGAAAAAAATAAATATATATCTTATATGCTAGTTGATGGCAAATCTAACATTAACTATATGCTGGGAATCAAGAACTATTTAATTAATAAACACTTTTGATTTTATATTATCGCTTAATTAAAATCGGATAAGTATCAGATGCTTGCTGTTATTAACATTACAGCAACCTGTTAAACTAACAACACAATATTAGAGGCGGAGTATTCCACAAACGCAACAGCTGTTTCAGTTGCAATGTAATTTTTTTAGTATCGCGCTGTGTTTATGTTTTTTTCGTGTCAATAGAAAAATTTAGTGCAACGCCGATCTCTTTTAACAGCGAGCGTTTGCTTGATTTTATGCGAATTGAAAGTGTGTGCATATTGAGTGTCTAGCGAAATGAGTACAGACGATTTATTGGTGCGGCACGACAAAGGCGACGACTCGCCATCCAAATCTCCAACAACGCCAACAATAACGCCTGCGCCCAGTTCATCATTAAATCGCCTGCGCGACACTATTCGTCGAACCGAGTCAATATCTTCAAATATTTTCAATCACATCTCAACGCAATTCTCAAATGCTGCAGCAGCAGCCGCCGCCTCCGAAGTTATCGATGGTACCACAACGTACCCAGATGTGCCACCGACGATCCAAAATATCAAACGCAAGAAGCCTGGTAAGTTATCAATTAATTCTTTAGATTATACATTTACCCGTATAACTGCAAAGTATATTTCGCGAATGTGGTTGAGTTTGAGTTTTAGTGTAGCTATAAAAAAGTGAAACGTGTCTCATGAACACCCCTATGGAAAAGCTCGCCAAAAGCTGCGTACCTACGCGCGCTTGACAAATCAATAGAGAGCTTTTGCATCAGTCATACTCCATACTCGAAGCAACGCAACAACAGGATAACGCCACACTGCAAATTGTTCAAATTTAAATGCAAATAATTACAGTACAAATATCACAATAAATACGCAACTATAATTTAGTAATTACTTGAATAAATATTGTGCTGGCATTAAGCACACCGCCGTTGAAAGCCTCAGGAACTGGAACACAACCTCTTTTAGTATACGTATGTTGAGGGTGCCCGCCCCCGCAGCTGATATTTTCACCATTTGGATAATCTATTTTTATTGTCACCCAGCGGATAGTGGATAACGACAGCGGGTGAAAGGTTGACTGCAACATGCGTGGACTTGTAGAGGACTCAAAGAAAAGCAAGCTGTCGCAGGCGAACAATAACAACAACAACACCACCACCACCACTGGCAGCAGCAGCAGCAGCAGCAATCGCTCCAAGCCAATGGCAGGTATGACAAGTGCCAGTTCGTCCAGGCAATTAAGAGGCGTCGTAAAGACGCCTACCACAGCAACAGCTGCAGCAGCAGCAACAACAGGCCCAGGCATTGCCCCGTCCGTTGTAGCTAAGAAATCGCCACAAAGTATGCAACAACAAGTCGGCACAAAGACAACAAAATTGTCTGCGTCATCAACTGGAACAGCAACAACAGCAACAACTGGAGCAGCTACAAGCGCAAAGGCAGCCACAGCAAAAGCACAAAAGGGTCAAAATCAACCCCAACAAGCGCCGCCGCCAGCAGCAGCAGCAGCAACAACAAAAATAACAACAACAGTTACCACTACACCCACTCCCATGCACGCTTCCGGCCCGGCGGCCCCGTTGCAATCGCAACAGCTGCAGCCGTACAACAACAATAGCAGCAACACCATTGCCTTGCCAAAGGCATCGCATGCCAATACCAGCGAGGAGCTGGCTGGCGGAGTACAGGACACAATATATCTATGCAATTTTCGTGTTTCTGTTGACGGCGAGTGGCTGTGCCTCAAAGAGTTGCAGGACATCGACGTGGCGGGCGGGTGCAAGACTGTGGGTGGCGGTGCGGCTATGCTGAACGTTGGAGCCACTGCTGCTGGTGGTAATTCCTCAGTCAGTAGCGGAGGCTTTGTGCAGCGCCAAGGATCAACGTCCAATCATCAGTTTGGGCAGCGTAATAAACGGTTTTCCGGATTTGGGACAAGTGGCAGCAGTGGCGGTGGTGGCGGTACACTCGAGGATAATGGTATTATGGCAATTGAAAATCTTATCGGGCGTCGTCTGTGCGACGTTGTCGGAACAAATGCACTAGCGGCACCGCAGCAGCAGCACAAGAATGTGGGCCTCATCGGTGGCACACTTGCTGAGTTGTCGCATCTCTGTAGGTTGCTTCTTGTCCTCTCTTTATTTGCAAGCGTTCATTCATTTTAATTTGTTTCGTTTTATGGTAGATAGATTCATTTAATTAATAGATCATTCTGTTCCAGTTGGAGTTTGTCTAGTTTCATCTAGAATGCACCCACACTCATTACAATTGTTTAATTTGCTAGTATTTCATATGTCTCAGTCTGGCACCATTTGATGTGCATTAAGTTGGCTGCGCTTCAGTTTAATACATTCATTATTTCTAAATTTTTGTTTATTCTGAGAACAGATTTGCATTTCTTGGTTAATTATCTTAACTAGTCAAATATTTGTTTAGTTTATCAGTTTCCTTGAATTTTTATAAGTTTTTTGATTATATTTTTCAAAGAATGAATATATAAATTAGAATGAGTATATAGTTAATCTTTATCTTAATTTTAATCTTAATTAATCCTAAGCATGCTAATCTTTTAACACGCTCATGCTTTGTACTCAATTCTGCTGTCCTGTGTCGAGTGTGCTTGTCCTTATCGTGAATCATTTTATGAAAAGTCGTTTTGGTAATAATTTTTTAGTTAGCAAAAGGAAATCGAACTTTATTAAACAAAATATATTTTCGAACATTTAAAAAGAAACGAACAGGTTAGGTATACAAAATTTCATTTGCTGTCCTCATCAAAGGTGGTTTCCCACTCGCCTGTACACTTTGACGACTGACAAAGTTAGCAGTTAATTAAAAATGTTAAATACATAATTTTCTATTGATATCTGTTTATCGCAGAGAACTTACACTTGGTCCATTCGATTCACCTATTGATGAAAAGTTACTGTTATCAGGTTGCGTCTCTAGTTTTGTGCATGTTGAGTCGGTGCTTGGATAGACAGCATAACTATAGTTAGACCGAGGAGTCTTCGGGTACGTCCTGAGGTCGTTGTCGATTGAGCTGTCCTGTTTTGTTTGAGATTCACTGCTTTTAGTTGCAACTGAATTAGGCACTGAAATCTTTGAGTCGACATTCAAGTCATTGTCATGTGACACATTTTTTTGTTTTTCAAAAATGTGGAAATATTTCGGAAGTCTCTTGTTTTCACTGTCACACTGCATTTATTTTAGGAAAAAATGAATTATCAAACGATGCGTTCATTGCACTTACCATTGTTCTTTTAACACTTTGTCGATCTTCATTTTGGTCCACTCCACCTTCTTGTCGTTTATAGTTGTGACGGCTATATAACTGTCGAACTTCTATTTCCGGTGCCTTTTGCTTTTCATCAGATTTTTTTTTGGGCGTAGCCACAGTCTTTTCATTGGTGTCAGGTCTCTGTTGGGGCTTGGTCAACTTTTCCGCTTCTTTACGCTTCGGTTCACGATCTCCGATTGGCGATTTAATGGCAGATTTTGGGCGCTTCTTCTCGATCTTGCCGTAGTAGTCCTCTCGTTTGTCTCGACCTGCTTTTAAAGGTAACAATTTTCTATGAAAATGGTACCCCAATGTAGAGGTTGACGTGAGGGACGATTCCTCTTCATACGTACGTTCTATGGGTGAGTGCGGTGATAGTGTTTGTGAATTTATGAATGATCTTGGTCTTACCTCTTTTGCTATGTGATTTACTGTTTTCCAACTTCATCTTCGATGGGTAGGGTAAATCCCGTTGACTACCAACTAAACTTGTTCCTGAAGTTATTTTATTTGTCGGATAGTACATCAGCTCAGGCTCAGATAAAGGTTTTTCTTTGCGAATTGGTTTTTCTTCTTCCTTATTTTTTTTACATGAAAAGAGAGACTTCCAAAAGCCCTTCTTTTTCTCCGGCATTGCTGGTGCTTCCACATCGATTTCTTGTTTTTTCTCTGGTTTGCTCTCTGGCATCGGCGAGTTGATATTTTCCATATTATCAGATTTTCGTTGTTTTCGTCTTCGTATGCAACAACAGATTAACAAAATAAGGAGAAGAAGAAGCAGTCCCAAGAATGCGGCAATGTATTTTACCTTGCGATTATCATCACATTCTATACACTCTTCGTTTGACGACTCCTTGTTCCATTGATCATTAACAGAGTTCTCATCGTTTTCATTTTCGATTTCGATTTCGTTTTCGTTCTGACCGTTTTCTGCGGAACGACTCTTTTTGCGAGACTCCGTGCAAGTGGATTCAGGCTTAGCCTTTTTGGCCTTCTTTTCACTATGTTTGCGTTTCTTGTCGATAGGGTTCTCAGTGTTAGTCAAATTAGTCGTCTCAGTGTGAGTGAAAGTATCAGCAGGAACGTCATCGGAATCCCCGCAGACGTCATCACAAACATCGCAGCTGTCTGTCGTCTTTGGTGGAGAGCTGAGTGACTCGTAAACTTGCAGCACACCACCCAATCCTGGATAGAACAACTCATCGCGATAATGTAGCTGCAGATTTTCACGTATCCAATTCTGTAGTTTTCGATTATAGGTTCTTGGATTAGTGCCTTGAAATCGATAGCAACTCATTAAAGTCTTGTAGAATTTGACCAAAATGAAGGCGGAATCAGGTGAGCGCAAATTGTAGATGCGTCGATGTTTAAAGGGTAGAAATATGTTGGTTAAAAACCCATTACTATCTTCACACTCTAGAGTTGGCAGCGACGAAATCATTAGATCCTTCTGTGCCGCGTCATTTTGACAATTTTGATCAAGCAAGGCACAGCTGGATGCGTCCTTCTCCGTCTGTTGATTTTCGTTATCGATTTTAATGGGATTGATCTTTGCAGATTTTAGTTGTCCTAGTACATCTTGGACAGGCGTTTTCCAGCCATTACCATTGGTGTTGAGCACCGTTAGGCACTGGCGATGGAGGGCCACTAGACGCTCCACCGTACACAGCTTAAGTCGGCCTGCATAATAGGATACCTTTGACACTGGCAATAGATAGAATCTCAAATATCCTCCCAAGCTATCGTAGAAGGCTCGTTGTAGTAGGCGCCGGATTTCCGCGTCGGAGCTTCGCTTGATCAGTGAATTCACGCTGTTGAAGTACTTCATCAGCGTGTAGATCATGGGATCGTTAAGTAAGGTCTGTGGATATGACTTTGGTATCAGTACTTCAAAGTCTTTGCGTGCCGACATCAGCGCAATATCCTCGGCGGAGAAGCACTTCTTTGGATAATTCCCAAACAGATTTGTACCCAGAAATGCCTGCTCATCCTCAGTGCTACGTTGTACCTTTGTAGATTCCGGCTGTTCAGCATATGCAATCGTATCATGAAGCGAGTTTAGTGGCATAGTCAAATGCGGCGCGATAGCCAATTTTGCAGTCTTGATGTGCTCCTCAATATCGCGCAATATGTCAGGTTTGCCGAGGGTATCAGCACGTGAGTGGTCGATCCGGTATTCATCCTGCACGTGATCTGTTGGGTATTCGGCTCGCTCGTAATCGGTTGGGTATTCAGCCCGCTCGTGATCGAATGGATATTCAGATTGGATGTCAGAGGTTTGGTAATCGTTGTAGGTGTTTCCAGAGTTGAGTTTATTGCGAGACTGGTGTAGTTCGGAGCTGAGCATCGATTGCAGTGTGAGCTCATTTTGAAAGACATTGGATACCTCCACGGTGGACAGATCAATACTGTAGATAGGACAGCCGCCGGGTGCCAGAAACAAAAGCAACGAGAACAGCACATAAATGTTCATAATTTAATTTCTATTTCTGAGTTTACATTGTTGACAGAATGCCTCGATTCCATTTCGATTTGAATACGAATCAACAATTTTGTAGTTTACAGCTAAAGCTCAGAATATTCTAAACACTTAAACTGATCTCCAACTGGATTGACTTAACGCCTCTTTCAGCTCGCGACACGGCTGAAATCGAGCGAAGTAACCTGGTAAACATATGCAAGCTGGTCGTCAAGGAGCTGCTGGAGCAGTCACTGCGCTATGGCCGCATGCTCGACTCAGATCATTTGCCTCTGCAGCATTTCTTCATTGTCATTGAGCATGTGCTGGGCCATGGACTGAGACCCAAAAAGGGTTTACTGGGACCACGCAAAGAGCTATGGGATTTGCTGCAAAGCGTCGAAACCTATTGTCCGGAGGCCCAGGACATAACGGCCAGTGTCCGGGACTTGCCCACTGTGCGTACACACATTGGTCGTGCACGTGCCTGGTTGCGCATTGCCCTGATGCAAAAAAAGCTATCCGATTACCTGCAGGCTTTGATCGAACATCGTGATGACTCACTCAACGATTACTATGAGCCACATGCGCTCATGATGAGTGACGAGGTCTGTGTCCGATTATGACAATTCCAGATTGGCTCAGTTCAATCGCTCTAAATCATTCCCATTGCCTTACAGATTGTTGTGATAATGGGTATTCTAGTTGGGCTCAATGTTATCGATTGCAATCTGTGCGTCAAGGAGGAGGATCTCGACTCGCAGCAGGGCGTCATCGATTTTTCGCTCTACTTGCGCTCTAGCTCGCGTAACGCCGAAGCAAGCGAGGAGACCGATGCTGCTGCACCTTCAGTACTCGATGCGGCCGGGCAGGGCAATATGATTGCCGTGCTGGACCAAAAGAACTACATCGAGGAGCTCAATCGGCATCTTAAGTGCGTGTGCATTGCCAACGCTGATCCTAAGCATTGTTATACATTTTTCACTCTACGCATTTCAGTGCAACAGTTGGCAATCTGCAGGCTAAGGTAGAGTCCTTGACTACCACCAATGCGCTAATGAAGGAGGATCTGGCCATAGCACGCAACAGTTTATTGGCCCTACAGGCCGAAAATCAGGCCATGCGGCAATCAGCTAACTCGGAAACGAGCTCTCATAGCAGTGGCAGTGACAAGGATAAGGACAAAGACAAGGACAAGGACAAGGAAAAGTCACTGCAAGCAGAGACATTGAGCGTGGAGCTGGCCGATGAGCGGCGAAAGAACTCGGAGCTAGACAAGGAGCTTAAGCTGCAGGTGTCACTTAAAGCCGAATCCGATATGGCCATGAAACTGCTGGAGAAGGACATATTCGAGAAGCAAGATACCATTGTGTCTTTGCGCCGCCAGCTAGACGACATTAAACAGATCAATCTGGAGATGTATCGCAAGCTACAGGTACGTATACATACACAAACGAATACACTTGCCAACATCCATTTATATATATGTATATTATACACAAGCACCCACTCACACTTATACACATCCAATGTATCATCTTATCACATTCATGCCTTGCTTTAGTTTTATTGGTTTATACAATCTTTGGTTATGTCCACCCATCAATCAATCTGCGTCCAATCAGCTGTCAATCAGATAACAGAACAGAAATTATGAATAACCCCTTACTACTATTGCTACTACTACAACTCGTTTCAAAATTCAATTAGGAATGTGAAGATGAACTCACACAGAAGGGCGAGATGGTCTCTCGTTTGCAAACGAAAGCCTCACAAATTGGTAATATTTTACAATCGCTAGAAAAGAAGTACGAATCGAAGCTTGTCGAGCAGCAACAAGTGAGCGCCGGCTGCGCCATGTCCAGCTCTAGCTCCTCCAACGGTGGCGATCGTTCGCCCAACACGCGACGTCTGCAGAATCTGCAAAAGTTCGAGGCGCTGACCAAGAAGCACAAACAGGATACTGGGCCACCCATGAAGCGTCTGCATCTGAAGATGGATGGTATTCCACCTTTCAATCCCAATCTCTATCGCAAATCTCCGGCTGCTGGTGCCAACAACCAGCTGCCTGTTGAGTCAAGCAGCAACATGAAAACGCCCACCTCCGCCAAATCCTTGAACGATGAGCTGGCTGAAGCAGCAGCAGCAGCAACGCAGCATTTCAGAGGCGGAGGTGATGGATCGCGCAGTGACTATGCTCTCTCACAGGAGATGGAGAGGCATCAGCAGCCAGATTTGCAGGCACAGGCGGAGTCCGATACGGCGACGAAGCTGGAGCAGATGCAGGATTTGACGGAGGAAACAGCTGGTCAAACCTAAAACCATTTTAGTATTAATACATTGTTGAGAAGGCATTTAATTAAGTTTTATACTTATTAATTCTGCGCCAGGATGGGAACTGGTCGTGGCTCCATTACTCGAAGGTTCGATGGTTCGAAGGTTCCTGTGCCTGTCGCTCTGTCTCTTGTCAACGGATTAGCAACAACAGTTATCAATATTAGTATTTATAAATAAATATATATGCGATGCCTTCAGTTATATAGAAATTTATGTGTTATATATAAATTGTTAAACAACCTGAAGAGTTATATGCTGTTAGCTGATTACCCTTCCTTCCCAACAAATGGATGTATAGAGCAGATTTACTATTATAATATACATATACTAAATGTACCCGAATATAATACTCCCTATTGCGCATATATACTACTAGTTAAATGCTGCTTTAATTTATACTTGATCAAGTTGAATACTAACTTCATGTAATTATATAAATATGTATCTGTAAATGTTAAAGGGACTACATGAAGAACATTAACACAAATACATACACATACAAACACACACACACACACACATACAAAATACAAATAATCGTAACTCAATGAAATAAAACTTACTCTAACTCTAATGTGTCATTTCTTACTAATCACCCTGTTGTACTATGCCCGCGATTCCCAAAATTCTTGCTCAATACGATCTCTTTATCGACAGGACTGTAACGCCTCACTGAGCCACAAAACGGAACTAATGAGTAAACTAGAGTGCCAAAAGGAGGACATGGCTAGCACAATCGAACAATTAGAGAAAAAGTAAGCAACCTTTGGGATTCGTATGATTTAGAGAGCCTCTAGACGCTTCCGGCTTCTGATCTGAACAGTGTAGTTTAACAATTTCGGAAGTTATTTCAAAGAGCGCTATTGGTTTTTATCAGTCGATACAACAGATGTTACAATAAATCGACTGACAATGTGGTTTATGTATATGACAGAGCTATTAAATTTTTGAGGGCTTGACGAATCTTCGTTTGGAGTATCCTATGATTCTATCTGTAGAAGAATCTACAGAAGTGTGTAGAACTTTAAGAAATTTTTTTTTTTTAAACTTAAAACAGTATTTAAGTTATGAATAGTATCGAAATAGTTCAAAATCTGAAATATTTGTCGATAAACCTATAACTATTTCTTGAATTCTGGAAGTTATTTTAAAGAGCGGTATTTAGAATATTTCAATTTAAATTCAAGCTAAATTGTTGAATTTTTTAAGGTTTAATGAACATTTGTTTGTAGTTCCCTATGACTCGTTATCAATATCCTGTATGTATAATTTTATGAATCATAATATCATACTCAGTAAAGTATTTGAATGATCGCAGTCATCCAAACTATGTAAGGCTTTCCAGATTCATAATTATTCTATGGCATTGAAAAATGTGGAAAATAAGGATAAAACTTAGCTATGCGTATTTTTTAGTTAGAATTGAAATCTGATGCCAAAGATCAACCAAATAAATTTCTTATAGGTTGTTATATGTGGGCTATAGTTGCATTTTCGAAACCCTCCTAACGTATAATAAATTGACGACTAATGGAAGTTTATATTCTTTTCAATAGATGGACAAATGATAAAAGTAACTTGGGCGAGATATTGAAGAATACATCCCAAACACTGTCCACCCAGGTGACTGCATGCGAGGAACGCGCTGCCCGTGCCGAGGCTGAGACGCGTATTGAGCGCGACTGGCGCATCTCCCTGCAGGATAAGGAGATCCGGCTGAAGGAGAAAATTTCAACGCTGCAGAACTGTGTAAAAGAGCTGAACGACGAGAAGCAGCACAGCAGCAAGCTGAGACTCGATCTGGAGAAGCTGCGCACGCAGTGGTCAGAGGCTCAAACAACGCTCGAAGAGCTTGGCATACAGCTAAGTGTCAGCAAGCTGAAAGTACAGGAGTTGCAGGACAACGAACGACGACACCAGCAGCTGCTCTCCGGCTCCTCGCAGTCACTGCAAACCATGCCCGAAACCGTCAGCAGTCCTGGCATCTGGGCACCCGACTCAATTGCCACCCACTGCACAGCCTGCACGCGCGAATTCAATCTGACCCGGCGTAAGCATCACTGTCGCAGTTGCGGAGAGATCTTCTGCAAGGCTTGCTCCGAGCACACACTGCCCCTGCTCAATGCCCAGGGACAGCCAGGCAGGCCTGTCCGTGTTTGTGATGCTTGCTACGCTTCCACTGGCAAATGATGCACTGTTATATACTCACACTTTTACCTATATACATCTACATATATTGTTAGTACATAAATTTGCATTATTTTCAATTGTTATCAATAAATATTTCTGTGCGTCACTTTTGTATGTGCGAATCGTATGCATCTGTTTCTTGATCTTTAGGCAACTCTCCTATGACAACATTCCTTGTTGGCAAGTGGGAGTGAAAAACGCTTCAATTAATTTATTTTTGTGTCTGTCGTGCAAAATAATACGCTACTGCAGCAAAAATAAAGAAATATAAACAAATAATCAACTTGTTCTGCCTATTAATCACAAAAAGCTGTTATCTCCAAATGTAAACTCTTATTTTAACATTGGCTGTTACTAGGAAAGTACTCAGCAGAGTAACCGAGTACTTTATACAGTATTTTTTTTGATATATCGATAGCTGGCGTATCGTTTCTGAAAATGTCAGTGCAACCCTTAAATTATGCGGGAAATTTGAAAAAAATGTTAAATACAAATGAAATTGAACGGTTAATGCATACATGGGAAGAAGTTTTAAATCAAATGTTAATAAACATACATAATTGTAGGCTAAGAGAGGTTTCAATCTTTTATTGCTGTTAATTTGTCAGCCATTATACACATATAGTGCCAGTTCTTTTTTAATTAAATCAAATAAAATTCACAGCTGGCTGCCAGTTGTATAATAATATACGGCCTCCGGCCATCATGAGTTGTCATTACCATAGCCATAGAGAAGGAGATATTTAAAGCCGGGACTGCGCTGAGAAACACGCGCCCTTGTCCATGCCACGCCAGGCCAGGCATATGTGCAGATTCAACTAATAACAGTTACCTCAACGAGTTGTCCAAGGGGCGTTCTTTTTTATGATCTTAAATGAGGGTTAGATAACGAACGTTCCATATCGGAAACAGTGTTCAGAGCCAGACAATACCCAGGGTGAGCAAGAGAGGGATAGAATGTGTAAAGGGAGGGCAATGCCTCTTCAGATGCTTCATTGTTATTATGAAATTATAGAAACTATTTACATTATTATGTTATTATATTAACACTCCAAAGTCAGAGCAACGAGCACTCCAAAATGTGAGCTCTGACCTTATTTTGGGCAATGTGGCCAGCTCAAATTTCGAGCATAATCCCATAGCTCAGCGCCTGGACCGCCCCTTTACCCTTACCAAGGGGTGTCAAATGAATTTGTGTCGGAATTCGCAATATTGTATAAATGTGTGAATGTTTTTTTGTTGTTGGTGTTATTGTTGTTGTTGCTGCTGCTGCTGCCATTTCGTGTTACGGCAATTGTTTGAAATGTGAGCATCCGGTTTGAATTGGAGTTTATTTTTGCAAACTGTGTTTAGTGCCAATTTTAGCAAAAGATTTTCGAGGAACCGAACGCCTTTGGCGTGTGTCAAGTAACAGGGATACAATACGATTACAATTACAAATAAAAGATATATGCTCTCTATAACAGTCTGAAAGCATACATAGCATATATAAATATATCGGTATCTGATCTGCATATGACACCAGAAAATTTATATATAAGAACTTTGTTGTGGCAACTGCGACAGGAAAACAACACAACACCAACAAAGTTTCTGTGAAACTTTTTAACTACATTTTCACGTTTCCTTGAATTCAAAATGCTCCTAGTTAAGCTTCACCATCCACACTCCACACAACACAATCCACACACACACACACACACTTCGTTATACGCTGCTCTTTGCTACGTGAAAGACAAAAATGGATTCCTGGCAGCATTGGCAGAAGTAGTAGCATTGGCAGCACTGGCAACGCTGTGGCTTGGCGTCTTCCCCCTCAAATGAAGTACAAGTATAACAGAGTAGAAGCAAAATGTAATTTCATGGCTCGCTGAGCGACGAATACGAATACGAATACAAAATACTCGTATATGAGTTCTGAGTTCAAAAGTTTCAGCTTGTAGCGAGCTGAAGCTAAAGATGCTGGCAGGACTTAAAAGCGCCGGAAGTTATTTAATGAGATTTCTTTATGTCAAAGATAAGTCGAAGCATGTTCACAGTTCACAGTTTTCTTTTCTTGCTCTGGCAACTAAGAATGCCAAATGGTCCTCTGCTAAAAACAATATTCTAGAAACAAGCATAGACAGAGCAGACCAAAGAGATGGTTGAGCTGGAGGTGGAGGTGTGGTTCTTGCTCTTAGAGCGAGGGTTGTCCTTTCGCTTTGACTTTATTAATATGATTACTGAGAGCAGCGGAGAGCTGTAAAGGATGTGAGTGCAGACCAACAACAATTGTTGCACACACTTCAAATTAAATTAACTTTTTTTCTCGCCCCCTGACCACTGTGCGAGCTCTGGATTCGGATTCGTGGAGTGGCCTGGCCACGTCGTCGTCGCTTTTGTTCGATGCGTGTCGCTGACAGCTCCAAATGGAAAGCGTTTTGTACTGCATGGGTCAGCGGCGAGGGGGCTGCGAGGGGCTGTCAAAGGGCGTGTGTATCGGCGCTTTGGGTGGCTGAAAAGAAGGGAAAAGAAAAAATATATAGAGACAATGTTTTGCCTGTGTCTGTCCCCATGATTGCTCAAATATTGTCTTTCCTTACGGCGCACAAGACGCCAAACACAACTACAGCAACTAGAAATACAACAACTACAACTACAACACAATATTGATAATAATAATAATCATAAAACGTAAAACAAACAAATCGGCATCGGATTCGGAATTGGAATCGGAATGAATGAACGAGGAGGCAATGACGCAAAGAAATCTCATTAGCCGCGTGTCTTACCAAGTTTCATTTTTAATTTTGTACAATTTTGATTTTTTTCAGTCAAATTTTTCGTTTTGTTGTCTTTATTTGTTATTTATCTGGCAACCTTCCGTGAGCACACACAATCAAAAAAACAACAACAACAACAACATAAATCCACAAAAAAAGATCTTTGTATACATCTTCAGCTACAACTCATCTTTGTCTTTTCTTCTGCTGTTTCTTCTTCTTCCCCATCTTCGTCTTTGTATTTTTTTTTTCGGTGGTCTTGATCAAATAATTTTGCGGCCAATGCATGGCAAATATTTGTCAACATTTTAAGGCACTTTTCTTTTGTCTCTCCAAAGTCTGTGAGTGCCCCCAACCCCCAAGCAGCCCTCAGTTATGCACACACACTGTATGTGTGTCTCTCCGTCTGTCTGTCTGTCTGTCTTCTTGTCTCTTATGTATGCACATATCTGTCACTGTCTCGGCATCTGATTCAGAAGCAGTTCATCGTAACTCTTGGGCTGCTCACTTGAGCACTTGAGCCTGGCTCATTCTCCATTCCACATTCTTCTCACTTCTGCCCTTTACTCCGCTCTCTTCTCTTCTCCACTCGTCGCCTCTTGGCGGAGGCATCAAACACAAACTGTAGCAATGATCCCCCACTGATTTCACTCATTTCAACTTTCATCATTGGCCTTCATCATCCAGCCTTTAGCCTGCAGCTCTTGCCATTTGGACAGGTAACTAACGGCTACAACTCCGACTATGACTACGGCTACGGCTGTATGTAGCCGTATCTATAGGGTATATGTGGTACACTGTCATCAGTGGCTACTCTGTAATTGTCAATGCGAGTTTGATGAATACCCAATAGCTTAGTGAATAGATTTTAAAAATAATTTAAAACATAAAAATCATTAGCTGAGCTAAAACTGAGCCATGTTAAGATAACAGGATTGGTTAATGTTACGATAACAGTAATTGCCAATGTTATGATTGCAAAAATGCTTAATGTTAATATAACAGGGTCGATAAATCTTGAGATAGCAGAATGATTAATGTTAAGAAAACAGAAATGAACAATGTTATGATAACAGGAATGTAAATTAGATGAAAAGGAACTGCTATTGATGATTATACGTAACTGTTGTGGATCTTAAAACAGTAGATTATATATAAACATAAACTTGCCGCATAGTGTAAATTAGATCTAATGCAAGTATTGCAGTATTTCTAAAAGTTATTAAAAAAGAGCAGCATCAGCTGTTCCTATTTGATTGGAGCTATAATGTTGAAATATTATTGATAGATGTACCATAAAATCATTTCTATTCCATTTAATCCTATAAATACAAAAAAAAACGAGGTAAAGGTAGATCACTTTGAGAAATTTCGAATCTCTCTTGTCGTATACGAAGTATTAATATGTAAATGCATATAAGTATGTGTACATATGTACATAAATACGTACATACATACATAGATATCTATGAATATCTATGAATATCTATGAATATCTATGTATGTACATTCAGTTGTAGTTGCATATGTTATATTATTATAATGTTAGCTGATAAATCGTTATGTTTTGCTTGATGCTGCTGTTAATGTTGTTACTGCTGTTTATGTTGTTGTTGTCTATGTTGTTGTTGTTGTCGATGTTGTTGTTGTTGTTGTTGTTGTTGCTGTTATTGTGGTTGTAGTGGCTACTGGTTACCGGTTAACTGATTGATGCCTTGACTGCGTCTGTTCATTATTACGAGCATTGTTTGTATTTGGACTACATACACACATACACAAACACATGCAGCATACAGACATACATACATACACACATACATACAAACATATGTATATACATATGTATGTATGGAGACATAGAGAAGACGCCGTGGCTGTTGGCTCCCCTCTAGGGGCTATGCCTTGAAGCTCAGCTCATGCGTGAAGAGCGGCGGCAAAGTCGACGACATAATGGACATGTTTCAGCTTTTGTTGGCTCAAGAAGTTGTCAGTGCGGTCCAGCTAATTTGCATATTTGGCCCGCAGTAAAAACACTTTTGAAGTGGCCACCCAGCAACACACACACACACACACACACAGGCACACATTTACACACACACACATACAAATGCAAACCACAATTTATAGGTTTTTCTTGGTGCATACTTCTTTTAGCCATAAGTCTTC
>JBANCZ010002468.1:0-15672 GCA_037040025.1 Sphaerogastrella javana | reverse complement strand
GTGTGTGTGTGTGTGTGTGTGTGTGTGTGGGGAAATGTTATTGGATTTTCATTAGATTGAGTTACCGTAAAGTCACAAATGAAAATTTAATATGGGCATAAGTTACGTTTAACAAAGTGGAAGCTTTGCCTATGGTCATAATATTTGCCGAGCTTTCAATTTTAAATCAAGGGTGCGAAAGAGAGAAAAGGGAGAAGAGAGCAGATAGACAGATATTTCTGCCATACGAAGCTGCAGCATAGTCGACACACACACACACACACACACATGCATAGATCTGTCAACACTATTAAGAAAGAAGATCCAGTTTTTTGGCTGGAGTACGGTACCAAAAAAGACAGGATCGTTCTACAAATGCCAAATGATCTGGTTGATCAAGTCGTTGAAATTGACATTTATTTTGCGAGTGCGTGTTCTAATCAGATCGTTGAAGTAAGATTATGCTAAGATGGTTTAATTCTTTAGAATGGTATATAGTAAGTGCTAAAGATTAAAATAGTTTATAGAATTTGATATTAATTGTTTTCTTTTCAGTTCTCTGTTTCTCTATATGTTTCTGCAGAAGAACAACCTTCGGCTATGCCGTAAATAGTCATTTCTCCGCCTTCATACACTCATACACTCACTCTGTGTGCCTCACCTTGTCATCCCACATTCGTACACGCACAGTGAATGATAATTTTGGAGTATAAAGAATTACAAATAGAAGCAAAATTCAACTTCTATCACGACAGCAGCCCACATAGAGCAGGCCGACTCTTGCCACTTCTTTCTACAATTGTTTTTTTATGTTTTATGACAGGAAGAAATCCATCAACACGATTCTTCTGCTTGGTCCAAGCAGAGGCTTTCCAAATGGAGTTCCAAAGCAAACACACCAACAATATTTTGAACAAATTATGTATTCACAAATACCCTAGCTTCAAAATGTTAAGATTGTTTTGTTTAATTCAAAGAAATATTGAATGTAAATTGAGAAGATTATTGTTTTAGAGTTATGTAATATCGAATTGGATTGGGATATAGTTTTCAAGTGAATACACCCTCTGTATAGAATTAATACAGAGTATACAGTATTTAAAAGAAAGAAAAAACATTCAGCGAACCTGGAGTAAAAAGTTGCATTTAACACTCGCTTTCTTCTGGCGAGTCATCTTGTAATGTGGCTCGGGGACCCGCAGCTAAAGCATTACATTAGGCTGGTTGTTACCTCCCCCCCCCACAATCGTCATGATTGCTGCTGACTTTCCCTTAACCCCGCCCCCTTTACCCCTTGGCACAATGTGCATCGAACGCCTTTAGGCGTTGGACAAACATTTTACACTGTCACGGGAAATTGTTTGTTTAACATGCGCGGTGCGTTTAAAATTACATGATGAGCCGCATTTATCAAAAAAAAAAAGCAAAGACAAAAAAATTCAAGTCGAAAAAAAACATAAACATAAAGTAATCAAAACACTGCAACGGCAGGAAAAACAAAAGCCAAGAAAAAACTTTAAGAAACACCCAGAGAAAAGGAGTGATAAAGAGAGAGGCGGGGTGGGGGTAAGAGATGGTGGCGGGGGAGAGGAGTTAGACAGAGATCTTGTAGTCGGTTGAACGTGCGTCTGGTCCTACGCAAGAGTTTTTTTTTCTTCTTTCTTCTTTTTGATTATATGACTTCGAGTATATTTAGCTGGTTGTCTGGGGTCGTCGACGGGGTCTTGATTCAATCGACCGGCCAATTCTCTCAACTCATAGTCTTTCTTATATTTTTGTTGTTGTTGTTGTTGTTTCTTTCTACTGTGCCTGAGCAATCATTGGCGCTGTCTACTACTGTTGCGGGTCTTGGAGGCCTTGGGTCCTCTGTCTGCTGACCCTATGCTGATTTCTTGGAAAGAAATTATGATATTTCATTTTTCATGGCGATCCATGCGATATGATAATAATATGGTGCGCGTACTCATACTTCATGATCTGTGATTCGACTTATTTGACTTCTGGAATCGACTATTTCTACTCCCAAACAAGTTGCCACCTACGCGATCTGCACGCAAATTAAACCCAACATCATGCAAACTCAGATGAATGCAATTCAAATATAGACACTAATTGACGGACAATTTGAATGTGTGTGTGGAAGAGTGGATTGCATTCAAGTGGCAAAGAAATTATACAAGAATCCAATAATATATATGGGAATATTCAGATTAAATTTTAAGTTTAGCATGTATATAAGAATTAAACACTTAATATTTAGGAAAAATCTTAAAAATACCTAATGAAAACTATGCAAATTAAAGTAATAATTTACATGAAATGTTCATAATGAAAATAAAAAAAACTTTATAAATCAGCAGAGTCTGGAGTTAGACTTAATGCCCCCTGCTAAAAATATTGTATAAATCTTCATTAACAATGATGTGTAATTACAAACTATGTATATATGTAGTCATTATGTACTCCATATACGTTTATGTAGATCCTTATATGGTTTCGATATTCTTCACTTACGTATAGTTGCACAAGTTACAGAATTTACTTTCCACAGACCACATTGTTGACAATTAATCACAAAGAAAATAATGTATATACACTCATGCAGCTGACTGAGTCCCCAGCTTATAATTACAGACTCTCCATCTTCTCTTCCCCCGTTCGTATAGCCGTATAGTCGCTATATCTTTCTCTTTCGTTAGCTCTCCCACTTGCACTGAAAAGTTGCTCAGCCTTTTGCGGACTTAATCGGCCTGCAAGACGTACGAGATAAGGTCTGACGACTGGAACTGAGATGAAGATTGGAACGAGCGAACAAGGGGGACTATAACATGGGCTTGAGCTCATTTATAATCAAGTAACGGTTAATGTACGCATAAATTAATTATTCGAACAGCGCACAGAAGTTACAGCAGATACGAGACGACGTGAGGCGGCACAGTATACAGGGGCGTGGTTGTAGCGTTAAGAAATCAAATGTCAATTAAAAGTAAAAGCCTCACAAAAGGAAAAAAAAAATATGTTCCAATGTAAACAAAAAGATCAAATTGTTGCCGATAAGGCGTGGCACTTAAGCCTCATATTATGTGTGCCTCTGACCCATGGGGGTTTTATGACTTTCCTTTAGTTCAAACATACACACACAGAGAATTTCTCAAGTGGTCTGAGAACCGGTTTACCCGTTCACAAATCAGGAGAGCCTGACAGCTGCTCATCAAAAAAAAGAAGATGAAAAAAACTATGTATATGGTATATGGTATAATATAACTGAAGACGAGGTCAATCAAAATCAAAGGTTCAAAGTCCAATCAACACAATTTAAACAGAGATTTGAAATTGTTCAAATAAATCAAGTGACGAGGAATAACTGAACAACCAGACGAGGCTGCAACTGTGGGAAATATCTGATCATCCCGGGGCACAAGTGGTGCATAATGACTCAAACACTTGATTAGCCAAGAAGCATCCAAAAAAAAAATATAAGAAAATTTAATAAGCAATCAGAGTAAGCTGTACGACCAGATACCTTGTAAGAGAGAAAATTAATATCAAGTGATTTGTATGATTAATGTTAGAACCTCTTCCTTATAGTTTTCTTTATTTAATAGAATCTTTTATACTAGTGCCCACATCTAAGTTAAATTTCCATGTGAAAGAAAGCAACTTATGCTAAGTTTGCCACACACAAAGTCTATCCTGTGTGTGCTCATAAAATCTATAAAGGAATATTGCAGTACATATAGTATGTTGTGCAATATAAGTGAAAGAATCTTGTGGCACAGTGCAGCCCCCTTTTTCTAGCCATACTCAAGAAATTGGGTGCAAGTTCTTGCAGACGGCGTTGATATGATTTTTTACGACTCGTTGCAATTGCAAATTGAGCGCAATAAGAAATATTTTATAATGCAAATTTTCTGTGGAGTTGTGGTAGAACCAGAACACAGTCAGTTAAGCCATAGATGTACGCCATTTGGCCATGCCATAATATTTTACTATATATTCATAGGAAATTGACACAGTAAAATACTAAGAGTGACTCTTTTAGGAGTCTATTTTGTAATTTCATTTTGGGGAATTTTGAAAGTAAATTATAAGCAATTTAAGAGTCCCTTCGACCATAACTTATTAGCTCTTAATTATTAAACTATTTGTTTAGATATTGGTTTAATTAATAATACATCAAATTTAAGATCTGTATATATTACATTAATTCAAACCAATTACTGTTTAGCTTGACTAATTCTAATGTTTTACTAATTAAAAATCTGTTTTATTTACAGCACACGATCACCCAGGCGACCTTCAATAGAGTCCCTGATCTTGATTAGTAAGCAAATATTGAATAGTTGATGAAATGCTCAGCGAATTCTTTGTTACACTTGGCCTAGTTTTCAGTGGCATTACTCTATTAATTGAAACCTTCATTATTGTACGAAAAACCAAAAAGAAATACAAAAATACTCGACGAGTACATATGCATATAGTTTTACAGTCCAGAAAGCACGAACCGCCGCACACTTGAGAGACCTCCTAGACTAAATTGTATGAGACTGGTCCATATAGCAGACCTTACACAATCTGTTGGCTGTGCGAGCAACCAAGCGAGATCCCAACGACCCCAGCAACTGAACCCGTCTGAATAAACGACCCACATGGCATAAAGGCCGTGTAGTGCGCTCAATGCAAATGAAAATTGCTTAATTTTCATGTAATTTTTGGTATAATGTGTAAAAAGGGTCGAACGCTAAGTGAAATTTTGTTGAAATTTATTTTTATTTAACCCACACTCACACTCGATCACAAAAGGTCGCTTTCTGCACACGCTAATGGATTAATTATAGTCGAAAATTGCGTTAAGTGTTGCCCTGGGGCGGTGGCACACTTACCCACAGCACCTTCTTTACTCGCTTGGAGGTGTGATAAATATACGAAAATGTAGCGTACCGTTAGTATTATTCGTATAGTGGATTCAATTGCAATGGAAGTCCAAATATTTTCCTTCGATACGAATTTAAATATTTGCGTTTGGGCTGTAAACAGCAATGCAACAATCGAAAGTGAAAACAAATGCGTAACAAATGCATCATAAACATTTTCACGTTTCCATGTTTCCACGTTTTTCTCAGGCCAACGCGATAAACTCATGCCGGAAAAACTGAATGGAGGGGAACACAGAAACTATAAAATGCACGCGCTGCATTCAACGTACAAATTTTCCGAGTCCAAGCGCAAACCAAATAAACAAAATGTCGAAAAATAGGATGAAACAAGAAATACTACTTATGCAGCACAGCCCCCAACAATTTATACCATATACTACTCGTGCCCAGGCCTGCCCAGAATGATCCAGATGGTCCAGAACTTTTGCAATAGTACGTGAATTTTGTTAAGAACAACTTCAAAATTTAATGACGCTGTGTGAATCTAAACAAAGTGCTGCTCGATAAATTCCTCATTTTTTTGTTGTTCATGTATTAACGAGAAATTAAGAAAGTCTTTAAAAACAAAACGGCAAGTCGCTACGAAATTGCTGTGTAAATAGGAAGAAAATTTAAAGAATTTGTTAGCTATAATCATGTATAATATGGCTTATGATAATATACCATTCAAATGGGTCAAAATTAAAGCTGGTTAAGCATGTGGAAAGCCATAAATTAACTTTGTAAATTCGGCTAGAAAACAAACAGCTAAACAAACAACTGAGTATAATTCTGTACATTATTTCATTCTTAAAATAATAATAGAAATTTCTATATTAAATGAACTATATGATATATACGGGAAAGATTGTTTCCTTAACTGAGTGATATTTCTTAAAATAATAATAGAAATTTCTACATTACATGAACTAAAGAATGTATGCAGAAGAGATTGTTTTCTAAACTATATCTTAATATCACTCAGTATTTATTGTATATTGATAAACATATATCAAAGTTCATTAGGTAGATAATCAAGATCTATTCATTTGTATTATAGTATTTATTTCTTTTTTATGTGCACATTTTTGCATATTTGTTATATTTAATTAGAAGTTAAATCAGTAAATAACTCGCTGCTTATAACTTACTATTAGTATAAGCCATTAGCTTAGGTAATTCAAACGAATTGAGCTTTTAGTATAGATTACAGAATTCTTGTTATGGATTATGCATATTTATTTCAAGTAACAAGTGGGTTATCAAAAGAGTAGAACGAATGCTGTACAGATTTTTCGAAATTATTTCTTTATGCGCTGTAATATAAAATATAAGCAAGATAAGAATAAATAAAAATAATAATAATACCAAAGTCATTTCTAAGTTTTATGCCAGCCAAGGCAGTTTCTTATCTTGCATAAATATTAATCATAGGGCACACAAAGCACAGACTATTTAGCATAGAGTATAGAGCATAGAGTATATGAAGTACATAGAGTATCTATGGTGTAAAGAGTGCAGTTTCGTAAGATGCAGATACCAGAATCAAATTGTGTTGCACTAAGCAATGCAACTGCGCAGCCAGAAAAGTGATAAATATATTCAAGTGAATGCGACACAGTTCTGCAGCGACAGCAGAGGAGCTAGTCTCAGTATAGATGTATGAATAAGAAAAATAAAAGGAGAATACATAAACACATTGTGTGTGCGTAAGCGAAATGAACCGAATCGGAATCGAAAAAACGAAAACGAAGAAAATAACACAACAGAGCAACACTAGACTATTCAATTTATGCGCATTTTACGCTCTTTGTATATCAATTGAGCAAATGCACAAATGTCAACTAGTGGAACGCAACAACAAGCATAAGATACTTTTGCAGATACATTTGTATCTTTTGCTGCTGGAAGCGTCAAATTGGCCTGGCCAACTGCAATTCTGTAGCAAGGCTGAACTACAAAATGCCTGTGACATTTGTATATACATTTCCCAACTGATTTACCTATTAAAAAGGCAGAGTGTAGCTTTAAAATTTGAATTTTCCTGCGTTTAATATTTGATTTACAGAATAAAGTTGTGTAGACTAACCCACAGAATTTGTTTAAGTAGCGTAGAATATATTTTATATTTATTTTTTACAGAAAACATTTTGATCAAAGTAGAAAGATACAGTGTAAAGTGTAAAGATACATTTAAAGATACATTTGTATTTTTAGCTGACAAAACACTCAAATTGAACAGGCAAACTGCAATTGTGTAGCAAGAATAAACTACAAAGGGCCTATGACATTTGTAGATACATTTTCTGACAGAGCAGAACGCAGTATCTTTGTCGATTTGTATCTTAAGAATTTAAATTCTCACACTTTTTATATTTGATTTACTATAGTATAAAGTTACGTAGCATAATTTACTGAATTTGTATAAGTACCGTGGAATATAGTATATTTGCTTGATTTTGAACAGAAAGCATTTTGATTGAAGTGGAAATGCGGCTTAATGAAGTGCATTAATTTTAATGCAAAGACATTTGTCGGATTGTGCTAAAAAGCGACGCAGGGTGCAAAGAAAGAACGGAGACTGCTAACGGGTGGCTCATATGATATTAATGAGTTGTCGTTGTTGTTTGTGTTGTTGGTGTTACTGATGCAGTGGCAACATTTTGAGTCGTGCGTTCCCTGTGCTAATGTCTGGCACTCAATCACATGCGCATTTGCCAGATACTCGCACAACATCCGCAAGATTGAGGCACTTTCGCGCTGTGGCAAGAGTTTTAGCATATACATATGTATACTATATATTATATCTTGGGCAGAAACAGTTTAGTTTTAGCTGGGGCATCATATCATGTGTAATTCCGTGTGGGTGTAGAGTGGCACATGACAAGATTACAGAGGGCAGATTGCATAGGATGCTAAATGAAAGCGCAAATGACAGATATTGCGGTACGATAGGCTCATAATAACACAGATAAACAGGGAAATGTAAAGCGAATTAAGTAATTTACAATTAAATTAAACATCATTTACTGAGTAATAGAGTACAAAAATAAATATCAATATTTTCCCATTAATGTCAACTTTAATTAATTATATTTTTTCGGCCCCATGGGCTTATTCTCAAGAAAATCGGCATGAATTGTGTCAATAATAAATTCCACTTAAATTAAACACTCATCCCTATGCTTGACAATATTCAACGCATTCATTTTCCTGTTAACAAATATCACTTTTGTACCAATTCAATTCAATTCTGGGTACATTTTTGGCCTGACAACAAAGAATTGGAAATGCGAATGTTCCGCTGGTCGAATACTATATATAAATATATAATTTTCACCTGACACACTGTGAATTTCAGCAGAATTTGTTGTGAAATGCTCGACAAGTTGATTACTTTTCATCTGTAGTATGAATTTCAGTTCCGGAAACAAAAAAATTTTCATCTGAATGATGACAAAGAGAAAGAGAAATACAGACAGAGAGAGAGAGAGACAAAAAAAAAAAAAGAGACAAACGCAAATAAACAATATCAAATATATTATCATTTTTGGTCATAACATGAAGCCCCATACAACACAAGGAAACGCGAACGACAGGCTAATGGTTCGCGAAGGTCAGCCACCCGTTGTGGGCGGTTCTCCTTTGGGGTGGGTTGAGGTTATTAATCTATTAATCAACAAGTGGCGCTGACTCTGACATCCAGACAGGCGCGCCACCAGTCCATACTTGTAATAACTTAACCGATTGATAAATCAACTATATACACAAACACAAGATTTTTCAAGTACAACAACAATGCAAAATTACGAATATACTGTTAAATAAACAACAAGTCACGCAAATGTCCAAGTCTCAAGTCATTAAACGTGGCGGAAATTTTATATTCAAACGGAAGTCGCCAACGAGCCAAAGGATTGCCAGTAAAAGTATCTAAACTTAAGTATCTCACCAAACAGTTGTTAGATCGCATGCGAGTCATAGTGAGAGCGTTGAAAATTACCCGAAGAGAAAAGTACAACAGCACCAAAACGATGGGAGCCTTGCGTGCTTAGCTCAACTGTTAAATTAAATTATTAAGGAGCCTGCAAGAGAAACAATAAATTAACAGAAAAGAAATCTGTGTAAATGCAGCGACAATTAAATACTCTTTAAAGAGTTTAAACAAATATATGAATGTAGGTGATTCATTGAATCAAAAAAGAATGCAATTTACTCTTGTAACAAAGCAAAAACAATTTTACAGAAAGTATTTAATGTTGT
Source organism: Sphaerogastrella javana (assembly GCA_037040025.1). Lineage (NCBI taxonomy): Eukaryota > Metazoa > Arthropoda > Insecta > Diptera > Drosophilidae > Sphaerogastrella > Sphaerogastrella javana. The sequence continues at coordinate 6,514 of JBANCZ010002468.1, read as the reverse complement.
ACAAAATCTGAAAAGATAGTCAATATACCCAGCGTATTTGCAGCTCATTGTACGTAACTCTGATTGTATTTGTCGAAGAGCCGAAATATATTTAATAGCCAAAATTGCCAGGCATCGTTTAAAAAAGTTATTAGACTGCGTCAACAGCAACAACAACAAAAAGATACAGCTACAAGAGGCAACAAGGGGCAACAGCAGCAAACTGTAGCCAGCTGTGCCCCCCAAGAGATGATGATTATGTTGTAGTAGCTGCTGTTATTGTTGTTGTTGCTGCTGTTATTGTTGTTGTTGTCGCCTCAAAACTGATCATTGACCGTCACGCCTGACGCAAATGCCGCATTGGCTGCCGTTCGCTTTCCAAAAACAAAACGAAATTCGTGTGCCAAAGCTGAGTGGGCGGCAAAGCGAGCGGGCGCTGTGTGAGAGGGAAGATAGCTCTCTCAGAGCATTGGCTACTCAATCAAATAGGCAGCGAGCGCCAGGCAGTAATCCACATAGCAACAAAACCAAACGACAACAACAATAGCAGCAACAAGAGCATGAATTGCGCTATAACTGAGCTTATTTTGATGTGATTTGGACATGAGATAAACTCTAAATAGATAGCGTCATAGATACAAATACAGATCCACAGATTTAGATCCACAGATACAGATATATATGTACATATGTAGATAAATAGACACAAATATACAGATGAAGATGGACAGATACTGTTCCACAGACACAAATGCAGACATACAGATACAGATATACAGAAATAGATAAATTGATGCAAATACACAGATAAAGACATACAGATACAGATATACAGACGCTGATACATAGATACAAATACACAGATACAGACATAAAGATACAGATATACAGACACAGATACAAAGATACAAATACACAGATGCAGACATACAGATACAGATATACAGTCGAAGATACATAGATACAAATTCACAGATACAGAAATATATACAGATATACAGATACAGATACACAGAGACACAAACACAGATACAGAAATACAGATAGGGGTTCAACTGCAAATACAGATATAAATATAGCTACAGTTATATCTACAGCTATAACTACAACTATAGATACTACAGTATATTTTGTTTTATTTTAAACATATACTCGTATTTTTTAGTTAGGCCAGCCCGTGCGTATGTCTGTTACTGTATCTGCGTGTGTTTGTGTGAGCATGCAAAATGTAATTATAAATCAACAGCAAATGTGAATAAACTTTTGCTTTGAGCCGATGGCGGCACAAGTGCGAAAGGGTGAGGAGGGAGGCGACCACGGGTCGTATGAGTGACGCGTTGTGGATTTCTCGTGCGATTTGTTTAGATAAAACTAAAATTGATTGAGCTCACTTTTGGGCCATAGCGAATAGATTGTGAACGTGTATTGATACATAGATGTAGATGAATATATTAGACTGTAGCTGTATCTGTAAATCTAACAGTATCTGTATATGTATCTCTAACTGTATCTGTAGCTGTAGAGGTATCTGTATCTATGCGCACGCTATCGACAATTATAGGCATGATGCCAACTCATACACTACATGTTTTCAGTTACTTTTTTATTCGGGGTGTTTTCTATATGTTTGTTCATTTCTCTTTTCTGTTAAATCACCGCGAATTATGAGTAATTACTTGGATTTCATGTAGCGATAACTTGTTGAATTGTCGAATACTCATTATGGCATCTGATACAGGCCCAGATTTTTTTTTATTTAATGTATAGAGAGTTAGGGTAAAATATAATGAAACTAGAGCGTTTGCTGCGAATTCCTTAAAAATGCAATTGAAATAGAAATAAGTTTACGTACAAAAAGGTCTGATTGTATTAAATAACATAGGAATTCCTAAGAATAAATACTTGAAATAACTTCTAATGATATTTGCAATGCGGAAGTATGCTTTGAATAGAAACATGTGGTTTAAAATCTACTTGAATTTACAACAATTTTACAAAAGCTTATAAACCTTTAGCTAAATTGATAATAAATATTTAAGAGTATTTAAAAATAAAATGATATTCAAAAACTTACTTTAACTATAGAACTTATATTTGGTCTATTTTATTTAATTTAATTTTTTTTAGCATATTAGATTAAATAATCTCAGTTTAATCTTAATTTCGAATGAACACATTTTAAAGCTCATTAATCTAAAACTTTAATAAACTTAAGCTCAAGGACAACCAGAAATTCTAATCTCATTTTCCATCAAAGGACGCAAAGAATTTTCTTACACTGAAATCTCAAAGATGCATAGATACATCTAGGCAATTGTTAAGCTTCGTGTTGCCAGGCAACAATCTGTATAAATGTTATACACATACACACGCACACACAGAGAGAGAAGCTCACACACATTGTAGAATCCCGCACAACAATCAACAGCTTGTCTATCAGAAGAGAGACGCCCCAATGTGGCATAGTCGGGTAAATAATGTATTTGTATACGCCTCGCAAAGGTTTATATATCACTTTCGCGCATTTCCTATGTACAACACGACAGCGATAAAGAGAGTTATAGAGACATACAGAGCGAAAGAGTAGTGTGGGGCGAGAGTGAGGCTGAGACCAGACACAGGGCTGGGAGTCTGTATACAGCCTACGTCAACAAATTTGAGGGAAGAACTGTTCCAGACACAAAAACTGGATGACTCATCGCATGGTAGCAGTTGTCATTCAGTGCCATCCTGTAGGCGGAACTCACAGGAGAAATGAGAGAGAGAGAGAGAGAGAGAGGGAAAGGAAGAGAGAAAGGGAGAAAAGGAGAGGTAGAGTGGGATTGTATATAAAAACGAGCAACTGTCTGTTTCGCTTCATCTTCTTCCTCTTCGGCGTCTTTTTTTTGGTCTGGTATTTGGCCATTTCATTTGGTTTTTAGCCTAATTAAGCGTAAACTTGGCAACACTTTTGTATAAAGTCTAAAAGCTTTCGGCTCAGACATTTTCATTTCCTTCCCTTGCTCTTTGGGGAAAATGTTGTGTATCTGTTGGTGTTTCTTCTTCTTTTTTGTTGCCTTTATTATATGGTCACTCATACATACTCTCATTCTCCCTCTAGCTCTTTACCTTTCTCTTATTCTTTCTTTCTTTCTCTCTCTCTATCTTTTTTTCTCTCACTCACTCTCTCTTTCTTTCTCTCTCTCCCTATTCAAGCATCTCTCTTGCCTTTTCACTCTTCCTTCGGCTTTTATTGATTTGTTTGTGGTCTGGTCTCTGCTCTGGGGTTTGCACTGGCCAAAAATTTTTGTTTCAGCTGCCAACTGAGGGTTGTCCTTCTTATGAATGTTATTTCTGTTTTGTTGTTGTTGCTTTTTTCTGTTGCTGTTGCTGATGGACCATACAATGTGCTTTTTATTGGTCATGGGCATGAGTTTTCGCACAGAGAAAAAACCAAAGGAAAAAGATACTTTCATTGCCATACCTTTTTCTTAACATTTTAGAATATATACGATACGATTAGGACGGAAGAAAATGTATATGTATGGATCTGAAGTATGTAATTAGTTAGATATATGGGAAGTTTGCTTCAAGATGTATAATGTAAGACATGAAATTAATTATGTGCTTGAAATGTTATGGTTTTGCCTTGAAATTGAAAGATCTTTAAGAGAATAAATACATATTATGTAAATGTTTAAAGCTTTAATAATATTTAAAGCGAAAAATATTTCAAATTATAATACATATTATACGAAAAATAAAATTCGCTTGGTATTTTTGGTATTATTTGGACTCTTTGCAAAAAAACCTTTTATTTTAGCAAAATATTTATACATTTCGTTGGACAAATATTTGCATAGGACAAGTCAGGCAATGGATCTAATCCAAGAGTCAATGCCCATAGGAATAGAAGAGACTTTTCAGCTTGACCTTTTAGTGTAATAAATTTTTTAGTAACTACACAAAGTGTTGCCAAAACGGTAGAGGGGTCAGTGCTGCCAAAACTGTTGCCTACTTTTGCATTATGTACAGCGAGAAGAAGGGATTGATGGGGGGGAAAGGGAGGGCTTGAGGGTCGAGGTAATAAAACTGAATTTTATTATACACACATGTGGAAATGTATCTCGCGTAATACAACCTAACAAGCTGCTGTCTGAACCAACTAAATATAATGTAATATAAACGTGTATATATGCCCATAAAACTCACACAGCCTCTGAAACATGTGTGTGTGTTTGTGTATGTGTGTGTGTTTGTGTGTGTGTAGTATGGCCTCGACAAATGTTGAGTTCAAGGAGACGTCATCGTTCAGTTGCAGCTTCCCCACAGCTGTTCAACGAAGGGCACACGTTAAAACTCTACATAATCTTGTGCTCTCTTAGTCTCCTTATACCTCCAATCTCCCATTCTCTCTCTCTCCCTTTCTCTTTCACGCTGTGAGCTTGCGCATTGGTCTGGCAACTCTCCGCTCCATTGCATCTCTGTTATGGTTATGCAATGTTATTCTCGCAGTTGTCTGTTATGTTATCTTCCCTAGCATTAACAGCCTTTTGTGCCATCCCACTCTTGCGCATCACTTTCGCGCTCTCTTTCGCGCCCATCAATGACGTCGAATGACTGCAGGAAAACTCTCTTTCGGCTGCAGCACACTCCCCTCGTTCTTCGCTCTGTTCTACAAGCATTTGCCCCAATGTCTTTGACAATTATCTCAACACAATGACGTCAATGTGGGGCGAACTGGATGCTGTGTGGGCGGGCCGAGTGGGCGGCACTAATAGCAAGTACTGTTGCAACAAAGTTCTAGACAAAAAGTTTCTCAAAAGTTAATGCTTACTCTAAGTAGAACAATATTTAAGTCTGAGTGCTGCTGGTCACAGTCTGTCGCTTTGTGATTTATTAAATGTGCACGGATTTGAGTATAACTTCAACTTGAATATCATTAAAAACATTTAAAACGCATTGAAATTTATAGAATTCCCTATTGTTTGGATTAGTCTACATTTAAAACGGAATGGGAGCCCAATAGCCATATTTGAATGAGTGCAAGTTATACAATTAGCCTTCTTGAGAGTTAGCAATAAGAACTCAGTTAATGTCTTAGGAGGCTCCTTTTCTTTCAAAGACTCATAAGTTCATATTACATTTAGACCTCCATTTGATATCTTGAGAATCATGACTGTCTATTTGAATCCCCTTGTGGAAAGCTGTCAGGTACTCTTCTAATTTAGAATTTGTAGAAACTCAGTATTTGTTTGTCACTGGAGAGAGCGCCAAGTGGTGATGAAGCCATGCGTTTGTTTCCCTTACGCATAACGGATGGTGATGGGACAGGATCTGGAGCCATCCCATTGAAAGCTAACATATTTCCACATATGAAGAGGAATGTCTTTCATCTATTGAAGACCCTCGATGATCGCAACTCCTGCAAGTTTCCTACTTTTCCATGGGAACTGGGGTGTTTATTGTGATGGTAATTTTCTTATTATTTACCTCTTCAGCTTTGGTTTTGGGAATAACCATTTTTGGATCCTGTAAATACTCTTCTTCTTACTCCATAAGATATTCTAGAGTCTCTTCCTGAATTGAGGCCTTTCCGCTGTCTGAACTAGTGTTCATATAAAATATCTGAGCTGAGATGTTGATTAGTATGTCCTCCTCTCATAACAATGTCTCCCTCGTTTCTAAAGCCCTCTCAACCTCATCAGATTCCAACGGAGCAAGTTTCGGCAGATCGTATGTGGACATCGGGATGTGAAGACCTTGTTTAATATCACTTTATTTCTTATAAATGTATCAATTCGCGTTTGTTTACACTCTCTGTTTCTTTACCGATATCGATGATCGATGATAGTGTTGAATACTAAGAAACTCGATTCTTATACACTTACTAACACTAGTGAGGGCTCTCAATATAAATACCATTTACAGCACTAATTAGGGCGGTCAATTTAAATACTAATTAACATGAAGCAATGCTAAAAATATTAAATGCTTTATACTATGTTTTTTATTAAATGTTTATAAATTTAATATGACGTATAATAAAGGAAATATAATTTTGTATTAAACATCACTTAATATGTGTAAAATGTTGTATATAAATACCAGAAAACAATAATAAATCCAACATTATCAATAAGTAATTAATCGGAAGACCAAATTAGGTATTATTGACACTAACAGGATTTTATTTATGAATAGAAAAAAGGAAGTTAATACACTCATCTATAGTTTATAGATACATTATATGCTTTAAGCTAATTAGAAGTATTTATTTATATATCTAACATTTTGAGGCCAATTGTGTAATGTATTAATTTTAATGACAATAACTGAAAACAAACATCAAATTTCACTGTGCGTAAGAAAAAGTTCGACCAGCAAATAAATCAATACAAATCAATGATTTCCGCAAGTCGAACAGGCCAATTAATACAACTTTATGGATGAAATAATATGGCATAGAGCGGATGAAAAGGAATGGGAATTGAAAATCAGCAGCAGCAGTAGCAACAGCAGCAGCAACAGCAAGACTAGACTCCAGGGACTTGAC